>CAJPEX010002744.1:0-30888 GCA_905338405.1 Notodromas monacha
TAAGACCTGAACAGAAATCTCACACACTTCAGTCCATAAGCTCCACGCTTTTTGCTTCCATTCAATGAATCGCAAGACCTGAAGTGTACAATTGGATGAACAGGCCATCAAACATATAACGCGCACCAAGAACGGACATGACTTAGGCAATCTTCGACTCGACCAAGTCTTTCTTTTCAAATGGACACTTTTCAGAAAAAATTTCCTGCAACCAAGCAAATCACATGTAAGGGTAGAAAAGCTATCTCCAACGGTTTTACATATTGTGCTAACAAGTCTGCGCAAACCTGCTCCACATGATGCAGATCAAATGAGCCACACATTCAACTTTTCAAGGATTCGAAAGGTTAATAAGTTCGCAAAATTTAAGGACGCCTTGTATCAAGATTTAAAGAAAATATCCATGAACGCTTCCTTCACAATCCTCAAGTCACATCACCACAAATCTAGGTAACATGAGAAACACTTTAAAAAATCTCTTAAAAATCACTTTAAGAAACACTTTAATAAACTTAACTGTACAGCGCACAGCCAGGCACGGCGAATGCCCGCAGTATCCTCACCGCAAGTCTACGTGCGTCATACAGGTGTCGCTACCATCACAATGTACAAGAACGGGGTATTCGGGCTGTACGCACGTGGAAACGGTGGAATACAATGCTTTTCAACATGGGTTAATACATGGGAACCATGAAATAAAATGCATTTGAAAAAAAAACAAGATCAAGTGGAGTATTTATGTATACATTGAGCTCACAGCAACCAGTATGCTATGATAATGCTAATCTGGTTTTTTAATTGTATGCTTTTGTGTGATGATCATCACTACAGGAAGCCAAGCAATCTCCTTCCGAATCCATTTATTCCGAGGACATGAGCCTGTAGTTCATGTCCTCGAGCTGCATTTCCGAGGTGATCCAACACCTGAATCATGCCCCAGTGGCTTCCAAGAACAAGAAACTGTGAAAGGAATATTCATTTTAAAAGATACATCAAGCATACCCATTGCACAGCAACCCTATGCTATGATAATGTTAATCTGGTTTTTTTTTTACCTCCAGGCAACAATGAACAAAATGTTGTCATTCTTGTTTTTCCCATTCTTAAGAAACTACTTTCAGGAATTTTGTAAAAATTACCACCTTATTCCACCACCCATTTCTGGTTTTGATACACATCCCACATTTTTTGCGTATAAAAACTGTGCATGTGCAAACTTGAATATTTTTTACAGCACAAACTTGACTATTTTGTACAGTGCAAACTTGACTATGTAAAAAATAAATTTATTGGCACTCCTACGAAGAAAATGTCATTTTTTTCGTCTTAAAATGCTGTGGAAAGTCCGCTAAGAAAATAATTTCCATCGTTTTGGAAGGTATGCATTGCCTGTAGGAATATATCGTAAAATGCTCTAATAATTCAATCAGCAATTCAAGTTTCATATCATTAATTCATATGATATTTAAAATGCCTTTGAGGTATACAACTATTCAAAGGTTATCTTAGGAATTAAAAAAAGAAGATCTATATTGTCGGGGAACAGAAACTCAATCACAGCAGTTTTTCCAAAGTTTTCATAGTTCTTAATTGGAACAAAGCTTTGATTTGATGTTCACCTGAGAATTAGAGGTTGCGTCCAAAAAAATCCCTCCAACAAAAAGGTGAAGCTTCATAAATCACTTCAAAATCCAACTCATGCAAGCAAACTTTTCACAGGACTAAATAAGTAAATGACTCAGTCCTAATGACACTTACCTGCCACTTACGTTTAATCTTTGGAGAGTATTGTATTTCTTCCAAAAATGCTTGTGAGTTCAAAATGGAAAATTAAAACGGGGAATGGTGAAAACCCTGTGATTCGTATGAGCTGCTGGACATCAGTAATACTTAATCCCTGTTGTTGAACCTGGGATTCCTCCGCCAACATCGAGTACAAACTTGGGAAACATCTCATACCCGAAATTGATATCCTATAATGGAAGGTTTGTTTCAAACTTGATCATAGCCAACTCGAGTGTTTTACCATCAAATTCTACACCAGCCGTTCACTCCGTTCACTTATGCCAACCCTTCAAAGGCTGCAGCTACGACACCTAGTGGCCGGTCTTGTCATTAATGGATGCCTGCAGTAGGTCAAAGTTGGGGGGCAGTATCGAAGTCTCCCCTGACTTCCTTCCTATTTCTTGATTTGTGCCTCGTAATGGTGTCGGTTTCGTTATAATGATTTTCGTATATAGTTTTACATCAATGTTTATTGCAGAACTTAAGTTGAGCCGATTGAAATGGATGTGTCAAGAACCAATCGGCAGTCGGCTCAGAATTCGTTGGATGCGTCCGTAGTACTTCCTTCTGGCCGTGATCAGGCTGAAGTCTCTGAAACAAATGAAACTTCACAAAGAAACTGCGTGAAGCGCGAAGTTACCTACGGAATGCATCCGGAGGATGAGAACTTGGAGTCCCGGATGATGGCTATGTGCATCGTACGTCATTAGAAGACACGTAACATTTATTGCTATTAAAATCTTGGGGTATTTTTTTTACAACTGCAGCGCGGTAATGAGACGGAGGATACAGATCACGTTCAAGTTCAGTCAGACGTTCCGGGAAGGGCAACGAATGTTTCAGTTATGCAGAACGGTCTCGGTTCTGTAGAAAACGATTCGCGCAGGTGAGATCTAGAGCCTGAATTTTTTGGAAATTTCTTGCGTGTTGATCGTAATGACATTTAATTGTATTCTTCAGATCTTACGGCTATTGTGGGCAGCTCCCGGATCTCAAGCAAGGTGAAAAAGAACGCGCACGAATGCGTCCAAGGGGAAATGATGGAAGACAAAACCAGTATTCGATAGCATATGGAAACCAATGGCAGCAAACGCGTCAGCCGCATCTGGAGATTCCTGTATCTCTTGGGCAGCACTCCATGCATCCAGCGATGAATCACCACATGCTTCAGCAAAATCCTCCTCTTCATCATCAACGTGGTCCCGTGTTACCGAATTCGCAACCTGGTGCAAATGTTGGTCAACCGCCGCCCCAAAAGTTCATGCCGGTGATTATAGTTTGAGCCACTAGAGCTTCCTATCATTTTTTCATTATCAGAATGTTACTGGTTGAAATAATCTCATCCGCTTTTCCCTGAAAGTAAATTTAATCACATTTGCCTGTCGTGAGTTTCACAAGAGAGCATGATATCTCGTTCTGATTTGTATGGATGCTCTTTTTCAGCAAGGTCCGATGAACGAAATGCTCATGGACCCGTCGATGGCTCAGTATGCCAGGGATGGATACCTTCTGCCGCATCAAATGGATCTTCCGTCGCATGATCTTCGTCATGTAAGTTTATTTTAACGAGTTGAGAAGCTTTCAAGCAACCTTGTTTCGTTTGCTATTCTGCCGTGAAATGCTATCCGTTTTTCGAGCTTATTTACTTATTCGTGTCTGCGTTTTATTGACATTCCGAAAACCGTTGAAGCAGTCAAAGTCTGTTCATACCGTTCTGATTCTAGAAGTTGAACGGCACGTTTTATTCGATGAATTCACCTTTGAGAATGTTAGGTCATTACATAATGAGTGAGAGGGGCTTCTTTCATTGTGTTGCATACGTTCGTGATTTTATTGAGTTGCTTGATGAGATTGTAATTTAAGATTGTGGAGAAACCTGCATTCAGCCGCCTGTCCGTAGAACCGCTAGATCCATTTATGCAGGGCCTTGAAAATGTGAGTTTCATCATACAGTAAACGTGTGATTCGTGCAAAGGAGTCACCGTATGTACTTGAATGTAAAAAAAAAATTTTCAGCAAAATTTTACCAAAAAATCCGAGCGAGTCTTTTATTCGTTGACTAATCGCTGGTCAATTATGTTATGTAGTACAGTACAGTATTTTTAATATCGCCAACGCCATCATTTTGATTGAAACGAAGTTGAACAAAGATTTTTAAAATAAGATAAAATTAATTTAAGTTAAGATAAAATTTTTTGCGGACCAGGACGAATTTTAAAAATACCTGACATAAAGTCCTCCTACCGTATCTTTTATGCGAAATTTAAGAACCAATGAAGCAGCTATATTGGTATGTCTTCACAAAAGTAGAGCTGTACGTAACGAAAGGTTTCCCATCATGATTGCTTGAAATAATTTATTTCAGCCGGTGACAATTTTGTCTGAAGTGTTATTAGAAGGAGAACCAACTTGAATTTTTCAATCAGATAATTTCGGCGGCCATGTTCGTTTCGAAATGTAAGATAAAGATAAACGAACTTCATTACTACCTTTTATGAATTTACAGTATTTTTCTGATGAAAATTTTCTTTGGACCGCGGGTTGCGGACCACTGCTCTGTACGACTTCATAAGTGAACTAATATTCTGTGTATGTGCTCCGATCCGATCGTGATGTCTATAATGTATGGCGGTTAGAAATTTATGACGGTGATATTCACTTAAGGCCGAGGAGGCTTTCAAGTTTATCTGAGCGTATTCTTGTTGTTGATCCGTACTCCATTCTCGATGTTGATGTTTCCTTGGTTCTTGGTGTTTAATTTATGTGATGAAATGGTAAGTAAGAGGCAATCTCTTTCCATGTCACAGATGTACGCGGGTGGGAATCCGACTGATCAGCAAAACCTGACAATGCAGCAGCTGTTTGCCCAGCAAGCCTTGGCGGCTGTCCAACAGTCTTTGGTGAGCCCCCAGGACCCGTATCAACTGCAACCGATGCTGGACCCGAACATGATGTCGGTTGCCGGGAGCTTTTTTCAGCTTCAACAAGCGCAGGCAGCTGCTGCTGCTGCTGGCTGGGGAATGTATCCTCAGGGCGTAATGCAGGGTGCGAGTCAAAGCCCGGCTTTGAATGGATCGAATGGCTCGTCTTCCGCTGCCACTCCTGATCTCAGCTCGAGGAGGTTTGCCTTTTTTCGTGAATTAAGATGGGGTGTTCTTTCGTGTGCGATGCCTCTTGCATTCTCTGTCCAACGAGTTGTTTCCTGGTACAAGTTTTGAGACTGTGTATGTGTAATTATAACTAAGATACAAGTAGAAGTGGACTCGTTCTACAAAGAAATCAGGGTGCCAGAACAAAATTCGTGATGGAAAGAATTTCGATTTGGAGAACCCCTGTAATACGTGGAGATAACTTCATGGGACCGTAGAATGGATTGTTACGTAGAGAGAATTCACCTGCATTTTTTTCATTCCTGGTACTGCATCAGGTTCGATTAGCTTGGATTTACGGTGAGTTTCGAGTTGTAGAGAATGTCTGAGGTTTATCTTATGCAGTGGGGCCCCGAGATGCAGATGTGAATGACATGACATTTATTGAGAAAAGGAAAGGGATTTTGGATGAGTTTCGAATTATATATTTTATTAAATGCGCTTCCAATATTTTAATTCAGTGCTGCCCGAATGAATACAGTTTTTCTTGTTCAGGTCAATGTCCCCGGCGAATGTTCCTGGTTACATGCTTCCATCAGCGTATTATGATCAGCAAGCGGGGCTGAATCGTGGCCCGAGTGGATTGCTGATGCAGAGTTTGGCCGGCCGTCCGATGGGACCTGATCGAGGAATGCTACCTGGGCTATATCCCAGAGTCCCCGGTGAGTTTCTTTTTAGTTGTAGCATTTTTTTTTTCGTAGATTGAAATCATTTCTTAGGAGCTGTTGAAGAGCTGTGACCGTAAGTGTGAAAGATTTGAGGTTATCTCGGGCAATCTTTTTAATGGATTGGAAATTCTTCAAGTCGAACTTCAAGGGACCGGAAGGTAATTCGAGTTAAGAAGATTCCAAGTTGGAAGAAATGGCTTTTTTTGGGGGGAAAGAAAAGATCATTACAGGAACCGTATATTCGTTATTAATCGAGTTGGTCCTTCTTGGGTTGAATTGTACATTTACATCCGTCCGGTAATTTCATAAATTCTCGGTGATTTTCAAATATCCTGAGACGAACGTTGTGCAAAGTTGCAAATTCTTGAAAGACTTTCCCTTCTGTCCGTATTTATTCTTTTTTTTTTCCAAGCCCGAACATCTTGAATCTTGGTTGGGTGATGACCGAATATAGTTCCCGAACACCTTAACTGACCGGACCCATTTTACTTGAGTTGAGTGACGTGAGATTTACCAACAACCTCGCCGACGTGAACCTGAGATACATTTTCCAGCCTATCTTTACCGATTTTGAACCGAAAAAAATTCAGTTGAACCTCGACAACTCGGTCATCCCCATGTCGAATTCTTTTTCGAGTCCCTGTCTGACTTCAATTAGATGCAATTTATTGAAAACCTCCCTAACTGGAAGGCTTGCCTCATAAAACCTCGGGAATTCGAATTTTCATGGAAGGCATTTTGGCCATTTTCCTATTGACACAAGAAAGAGAAAAGCGATGAAAATGTAACTTGATGGGTTTTGAAAGGAAGTGAAAGACTGATTTGGCAAATCAACGCTGGCCTCGAAGGTTCAGAAACCTAGTTAACTCATATAAAAAGCAAATCAAGGCCTAGAATATCACCAATTAAAGATTAATTTAATGCTTATTTCTTTCCCGTAACACAAATTCTTGTTTCCCTAATTAGAAACCTCCCTAATACGAATCTTTTGCTGATCCCTTGATGTTCGACTGTACTGTGCATTTTTCAAATGTCTGTGATGGTGACGAACGTGACGGATTCGGGGACGTTGAAATCGTAATATTACGGCTTAAATTGCTGTTGGAACACGTTGATGTTGATTGATTTGATTTCTGCTTCGTCTCACGAACTCTTAACGTGCAAAAAGTACCACCTCCCGTGAAGCGTTCGCACTTAATTAACCCTAATGAAGCCCTCGAAAAAGAAAAGCCATTCTTCGCCTGAATGCATTTGATCTGTTCATCACACCTTAGCTGAACGAGCTGCTGTATTCCGATTAATCCTCCTCAAACTGTCGGGGATAATTTCCGCGGTGCTCTCAATTTCAAAGCACTGTTCCGAACACTCGTTTTTGAATTTCAATGAAAATCTCGATTGAATGACTTTTTCAGGGCAACGGAATGACGGTCAGTACGCGGGTGCCAACAACCAACCGAATGCACAGTTCTCTCAACAACCCGCGGGTTCTGGTACGATGCCCTATCCCTTGACTGCGGGCAATGCGTTCAACGGCTTCAACAATTATCCCGCTGCTGGAATGTCGTCTTCTTGGGACAGTGGAATGTTTTCGTCTTTGCCTGGAGGTGAACTGAATTATCGGAGGGCAGATTCAGGAAAGGCCATGCCTTTGAGGAGCAAGTTACTTGATGATTTCAGGTAGAGTTTGCGCATTCTTTGGAACAGTACTTCAAGTTATAAACCATTCGAGGTTTATTTTTTTGCTTCTTGCATATCGGCAATTTTACTTCATCTTCAAATTACTTCATGGATCATCTGGAGGAAGTTTTTCATTCCAGGCTATTTCAGAGCTTTTATTTGTTATTCAATGATTGAGCCATCCTGAATTTTTGAGACTCGGTAAATAGAAACAACACGAAAAAGGGCCTCCTGTTCGTTTTATTCGTGTAGTACGATGTCTTTTTTGAATTTCAAGTGCATTTGGTCGTTGTAAAAATGAATCGAATGCCATCTTAATTTATTTTATCGTGCCGTGTTAATTTCTTGTGAATTTCATGCATTATAGATTTTTAACGCAGTTTGGATTCACTGTACCTCGAAGAATTACGCATAAATGTCTTCTGAGACTTGCTAATTTTGACGGCAGTAATTTCTAATCTGGTGTGAAAGGAAAAAAAACATTTGGGTTCCACCTCACTGATATTTTTCATCGCATTCCTCGTCTTCTCTCGATTTATATTGTAGCCCGAAATGGTAAAGTCATTTCCGAATTCCCTGTTGAATACCGCTGGGAACTGATTGCCTGACATGATCATTCGTAGCAATGCTTTATTGTTCTGCTCAACTACAGTATATTGAATGTTTTTGATGATTTTTGAAACAGGAACAACCGATTTACGAACATGTCGTTGAACGATATGGAGGCGCACTTGGTGGAGTTTTCGCGGGACCAACACGGTTCTCGGTATATTCAGCAACGACTGGAAGTTGCCACACATGTCGAAACGCAGCTGGTGCTCACTGAGATTCTCCCACACGCCTACGATCTGATGGTGGACGTATTCGGCAACTACGTGATCCAAAAGTTCTTCGAGTACGGTTCCGTGGAGCAGAAGTCCATGCTTGTCCAAACGGTCAGTGTTCGGATTTGTTGATGATTAGAATGGAAAATTTTCATATGAAGACTCGGAAAGGGCGAAGGGATTTTTTGGTCTTCGTATTTCTGTCAGGTTTGAGTTAAAAAGATGAGCGATTGATCAGTTGGGTTAAGGTTGTTTCTACGGGGGAAGGAAATTGTTTCAAGTGTCATAGGGAAACGTGATCATCCGAATCAGAATTCTTCCTGCCTCGAATTTTTGAAGAAGATTCAAACGTGATTGCCTATGTCTATTGAAATGACAAAATTTCAAATCATTCAAACCATCTGCGAATGACGGTCAGGGCTACATTAAACATCATGTAAAGTAATGTATTGTCTCTCATTTTCTTGTAACATGATTCAATATGGATCTAGGACAAATAGAGACAGACAAGTTGAGACAGAAACTTTTGAAACAGGACAAATTGAGACAAATACATTTTGAGAACACAAAAGGACTTGACTGTGTTTCTCCCTATTATCTTATGTTAAAGATGTGAAAATGAACAAAAATTGCACTGTTCGGTGAAAAGTCCATAATCCCGGGGTGTTTCTCCTTTTTTCCCTTATCACTGTCAAGTGAGTTTTCCTCATCAAGGAAAAACTCTTGAACCAATCTAAGCAGATTCCTCTCCTCATTAAGATTGTTTTTGTCTCAAATTGTCCTTTTCTCGAATCGTTCCTGTCTCGATTTGTCCAGTCTCAAATTGTCTGTCTCCATTTGTCCGTGTCCCATTGAATATTGATATTTCCTCGACTGAATTCTGTCATCGGAAATGGACAAATATTTTATCTCAAGTTGTCGATTCAAGCTTGTGCGTGCTTAGAATTTTGAAGAAGGCTTAATCGTAGTTGCCCGTGTCTTTCAAAATGGCAAAATTTGAAATCATTCAAACCAGCTGCAAATGAGTATCAGTTTCAAATTTGAATTCATGTAAAACATTGTATTGTACCGCTTTTTCTAATCGGCTTCCAACGCGATGATAATGATATTCACTCGACTAAATTTTATCATCAGAAAAATATAACTACGGTATTTCAAGTTGTCAGAGGAGCTTTTCGAGTTCTGTTTTGAAATCAATTTGTTTATGCCTCTCTTTTCGAATAATCTTTGTGCTCTGTCTCAAAATTCATGGAATATTTTTTCGGAATGAAGAATATTACTCTCCTAAACGGAAAGGAGTGCAATGACGAATAAAATCGACCCCCGGCGTTTTAAAGTTTCAATTGTCGTAGCTACGCAGAAATAACGCGAATTACGGGAATACTTTCGGTAAAGTTTGTTTATCATCTGACAGTATTTTAAAATGAATTTTCAATCCGGATGAAAAATGAATTTGCTGTATTTATGGGTTATTATTGTATATATTTTTTTGTTCTGGCAGATCCGAGGGAAGGTGGTTTGCCTGGCAATGCAGATGTACGGCTGTCGCGTGATCCAGAAAGTGATTGAAACCGTGCCGAAAGAAGTGCAGCTGGAGCTGGTTCGTGAGCTGGATGGTCACGTCTTGCCCTGTGTAGAAGACCAGAATGGGAATCACGTGGTGCAGAAATGCCTGGAATTTGTGGACCCTTCTGCCCTGCAGTTTATCGTGGATGCCTTTGCGGGCCAGGTATTTCATTCACCTAGTTATTTTCTGGTTAGGCTTTGAAATTTAAGAAGAAAAAAAAGTAGAGTTGGAATAGCGTTGAAGTGCGGGAACACGTTGATGACGTTTTTACGTGTAGGTGTGGTGAGTATTTTTTTTTTATTATCCCCGAGTGAGTCGACTCAGTAGCTTGACTGAAGCCTGTTTGGTTTACGTGTGTTTTGAATCATGTTCATTACTCGATTCTATGCGTAAGCTTCAATAGTTGAGGAGAGTCTACGTTTTTGAGGGCATTCGTATCCAGTTTCATTTCCCGAGACAGTCATGCGCATTTTCATTAGCGCGATTTCGTCGCAATTTAGAAAAAGAGTTGAACCTTGATTGCTCGAATCTCCGCGTGTCGATTGTTTTCCAAGTCCCTGTTCGACTTTGCTTAGAAACGACGCAAGAACAACCTCCATAACTCTAAGGCTTTCCGCTCCATCAAAATTTCCTTGAGGCATTTTGGCTGTTTTTTTAATCGATGCAGGAACGAGAAAATCAATGAAAATATAGCTTGAAGTGTTCTGAAGGGAAGTGAAAGACTGATTGAGTAAATGAACAGATGGTGTTCTGCCTCCCAATTACAGCATCCTGTCAGTCCATTCCAGAAGCAATTCATGGCCATTATCACCAATTGAAGTTTCCTGTAATTGTTTTCTCTTTTACCTGACGAGAGATGTTTGTTTCCCTGGCACTAAACCCCTGAAGTTTGACTTGAAGATGTTCCACTTGCTCATATAATACTGTACAGTACAGTATTTTTTACGTCAATTTCTGACATTGCAGAACCCGTGAGTTTCTTCATAATCACGTAGGTGTCGCTTGAATTCAAGTCATAAATCAGCTTTTCGGCTAGTTCGGAGTTTTTTGTTGTAGATGCGTTCAGGTTATTTTTCTATTTGGTTTTGTTGACGAGAGAAGTAGTGGATCTTCACAATTCCTGAGCTCATGTGTAGGTTCTTATTTTTATATGCAGTACTTGACGAAGTGGTCCTAGTTATTACTCGAGGTTTCGTTGGGTGTCTTCGGTTGCTTCGGGAGACGAGATGGCTCAAATATCATTCGTTGTGTAATAGTGTTGGATTTGGAATCAGATAATCACGTTCTTTACGAATATAGCTGTTCACCGTGTATTGAAATTGAATGTTTCGCCTTTTCTCTGAATTTGAAAGGTTTATTCGATGAGTGCACACCCGTACGGATGTCGGGTCATTCAGCGGATTTTGGAGCATTGTTTGCCAGAGCAAACGTCGCCCTTGTTGCAAGAATTGTTGGCGCATGCCGAAGCGTTGTTACAGGATCAATACGGCAACTACGTGATACAGGTGAAAAAAAAAAAAAAAAACTACGAAATATGAAACCCTGTTTGGCGTGTATCGATTGCCCTTTTTCCTTTCGGTCGTCTTCGAAAGAGTCGTTTGAAAAACTTTTGATTTTTTTTTTTTCAAGCACGTCCTTCTACATGGGAATGCCCAAGACCGAGCAGCGATCGTCCGCACAGTTTCCGGCAAAGTGTCGCATTTGTCGCAGCACAAGTTCGCCTCCAACGTGGTGGAGAAGTGCATTGCAGTTGCCGAGCGAGCTGACAGGGACGTGATCATTGAAGAGATCTGTACTCTGACGAACCCCGAGGACGTGTTCTCGTGTCCGCTACACGTGATGGTGAAGGACCAGTACGCCAATTACGTGGTGCAAAAAATGATTGAGAAGGCCGAGGGAGGGCAGAAGGCCAAGTTGCTCAGGAGACTTCAGCCGCAAATCCCGCTCCTGCGCAAATTCCTCTATGGCAAGCATATTTTGGCCAAGCTGGACAAGCACATGGGAACCAGTGTTTTCCAGATGGACAACGGTGGTCCTCTGAAATCTCCTGGCAATGGTAAGTTTTTTGTTGTTGTTTTTCTTTGTCAATACAGTACATTGGATTCTCGGTCCCTAAATTTATTTTGTCTACAATAATTTTCTCCGTACAGTGAGACCCTGAGATGCGGACATGATTTGGTGCATCAAGAGTGTCCCTAAGTTGAGTCTCATTTTCCCTTAGACTTACATTATTTAATTTTAATTGGTATTTTATGTACGAAATACTATCAATAATTCCATGAAAATAAAAATTGCCTCCCATTTCAAACTGATTTAATGTACATATTTCAACACAATATGGACATTTGGTGATTTGAATACTGATACTGTACCTCTGTACAGTAAATAGAAATGTTGGCATTCTATGTAAAACATATCATTCAAGTGAAAAAGAGAGAAGGAAGTCCCTCTATCCCCGAGGTAATTTTTTTAAATTAGCTAAATGGATGGTAAATTGGTGAGAGAAAATGGGTGGTAAATTGGTGAGAGAAATGCCCAAGAACTTTTCTTACCTCAATTTTGGGGTTGGAAATATCTGTTTCTTGTAACTTGGCCTTAAATGTATTTGCAACTTTATCATAGAATGTCCTCATGTCAAGCCTTTTTTATTATTTTTTTTTATGGGAAAATAAGTGTCCATATGTTGAATTGTCTGCAGGTCAAGGTGTCTGCATGTGGGGGTCTCACTGTATATAGAATTTATTTGCTGTCCATGAAATTCTCTACTGTATTAGTCTATTCATTACCTACTCAGAGGTTCTCTGCAACAAATTGTAGGGGACCATGAAAAATGCAATGAAGAGAGAATTTTGGTGTAGATTTGTGCCCACCTGTAGTGTTGGTGTGTTATACAGGAATCAATACAGGGAAATCTAGTTACAAAGAACTTCCGGGGAACTATGAAAAAGTTCGGTATAATTGAAATGTTTGATGACCAGGTGTGGCTGGGTACTTCTAGATTGTTCTCGAAATAAATCTAAATAGAGTACCCTGGGTGCCCGCAGTAAACAAAAACCCGCAAAAATATTTTGAATTGCGAAATTTTCATCACATATTTTTCGCATCGCGAATTTTTTTTAGCTAGAAAGAACTGATTCACTGGACGAAATTGTTTCCCCTGACGAACGTTTGGACTTGACACGCTTAAACTGTATTGCGTTTTGAATTTAACGTTTGCATTTTTTTTGAAAATTTAGGAAATGGAAGAAGGATTATAAATTTCCATATTCTTTTATTTTAATACTGTACTTGTGAAATTCAGAAACTCATGAGCGAGGAATTTTTAGAATTACGGTACTTGAATTTTGTTGTTGATTGTGGTCTTCTGGTGATTTTGGAACAAATTTAAAATAATACAATGTAGCCTTAAAGGAAAATGCTTTTCGCATCACGAAATTTTTTCAGAAGACCCACCAGTTACAAATACGATGGGTGGTGGTGATACGTTTTGGTTAAAATCCAATGGTGTTTCAACAATCCCAAAAAAGAAAATTTTCTTCAGAGCCCCATAATTTGGCAACACTTCCGTGCTGTTCAACATGTTCTTTGCCGATTTCAGTGAATTTTTCCAAGGGATAAATCCAAGGATCTAAACAATGCCAAAATCAACTTCCGTTTGTTGATCAAGTTTCTCTCAGACGGCGGAAATGAGCTTGTTTTTTCCTCAGAATCAATCCCTTTCAAGTTGTTCTTCACTGTTGGGGGAACAGCCAGAAGTCACAGGGTGCCCAAACATCCAACAGAACTAGATTTTCGGCATTGTTTTGATGATTGGATTTATCCCATGAAACGATGCATTAAAATTGGCAAAGAGTATGTTATATGTTGGTTATGTTGGTTCATAAGCTTTGAGACTTTCTGAAATAGATCCAACAGCGTTTCAAAAATTGCTTGCGCTCGCACAGCGCTATAATTTGGCAACACTTCCTATCGTATTTGTAACTGGTGCGTCTTCTGAAATAAATTTCGTGATGCATTCAGTGCAGCCAAATTATAGGGCTGTGCGAGTGCAAAAAAATTTTTGAAACCCTTTTGGATCTACTTCAGAAAGTCTCGAAGCTTATGAACCAACCCTCGTGAATTTAATTTTTTGGGACCCACTGTACAGTACTGTATTGCTGCTGAAAAATCTGTGCTTTCGCGTGAAGATTAACAAGAGTACCTGTGAGTACCTCTTGTCAAAAGCGAGAGTGCTGTATCTCATCAACGAAGTGCGAAATTGTAGATCCTCACTGAAAGCGTTCATCGTTTTTTCTACGACTTGTAGGAATGATTGGTGGAGGAAATGGAGGAGGAGGAGGAGCTGGGATCAATGGACTGCTGGGACCGAGTCCGGTCCACACTTCAAGAACAGTGTTCAGTACGAAGAAGACAATCAATAACAATGACGTGGGGACGATGGCAGCGAATGGGAACGATTTCCATATTCTTTTATTTTAATACTGTACTTGTGAAATTCAGAAACTCATGAGCGAGGAATTTTTAGAATTACGGTACTTGAATTTTGTTGTTGATTGTGGTCTTCTGGTGATTTTGGAACAAATTTAAAATAATACAATGTAGCCTTAAAGGAAAATGCTTTTCGCATCACGAAATTTTTTCAGAAGACCCACCAGTTACAAATACGATGGGTGGTGGTGATACGTTTTGGATTAAATCCAATGGTGTTTCAACAATCCCAAAAAAGAAAATTTTTTTCAGAGCCCCATAATTTGGCAACACTTCCGTGCTGTTCAACATGTTCTTTGCCGATTTCAGTGAATTTTTCCAAGAGATAAATCCAAGGATCTAAACTGTGCCAAAATCAACTTCCGTTTGTTGATCAAGTTTCTCTCAGACGGCGGAAATGAGTCTGTTTTTGTCCTCAGAATCAATCCCTTTCAAGTTGTTCTTCACTGTTGGGGGACAGGCAGAAGTCACAGGGTGCCCAAACATCTAACAGAACTAGATTTTCGGCATTGTTTTGATGATCGGATTTATCCCATGAAACGATGCATTAAAATTAGCAAAGAGTATGTTATATGTTGGTTCATAAGCTTTGAGACTTTCTGAAATAGATCCAACAGCGTTTCAAAAATTTTTTTGCACTCCCACATCCCTATAATTTGGCAACACTTCCTATCGTATTTGTAACTGGTGCGTCTTCTGAAATAAATTTCGTGATGCATTCAGTGCTGCCAAATTGTAGGGCTGTAATTTTTGAAACCCTTTTGGATCTATTTCAGAAAGTCTCAAAGCTTATGAACCAACCCTCGTGAATTTAATTTTTTGGGACCCACTGTACAGTACTGTATTGCTGCTGAAAAATCTGTGCTTTCGCGTGAAGATTAACAAGAGTACATCTTGTCAAAAGCGAGAGTACTGTATCTCATCAACAAAGTGCGAAATTGTTGACCCTCACTGAAAGCGTGCATCGTTTTTTCCACGAATTGTAGGAATGATTGGCGGAGGAAATCCTCCTCCTCCTCGACCCTAGTTACCTGACGACCCTGGCTCAGGCCAGGTGTGAAGTTCTTGTCACAAGTCATGCTTCTTCTGTTAGTTATTGTTACTGCACCCCTGCTACCGTCGCTTACCCTTGCGACATTCGATGCCTCGCGACGACATGTCCTCATTCTTGCCTCCTTTCTTGTCATGAGTCGACTCCTTTTTTTTTGTTTTTCGCTCATGGCTCGTATGACTGCAGGTGAGGGAGTATTTGTTTCATGTGGCAGATTTTGTTTCGTTTTCTCCTCGTGGTTTTTTTTTTTTTGCTTCTGGGAAGATCAAAAGCTATCTTGTTAGAGTTTTAACGCGTGGGAATGAGTGACGTGTGTCAGTTATTTTTCATGCAACAAATGAGAGAGAGAGAGATTTTATAGTTCGTTTTTTTTTGCTGTTGATAACCGGAGAAATTGAGGTGCATTAGGATTGAAATTCTCGTGGAAGAATGCGATTGAACTCATGAGTGAATATTTTCCGGATTTTTCCCCCCTCAAAATTAACCAACACTCGAAACGTCTCAAAAGTGCTCTGATGATGATGAAGAAAAAAGTGTGTTTCGCGAGGTTTTTCAAGAAGTTGTTTTGACACTTTATGCGCGCTAACAGTTAGCTTTATTCATCTTCCAAGTTTGTTCTTTAGAAACTGGTGAATGCGGAAAGGTGCAGTGAATGAAGAAAAGAAACCAACCGATAATATTTTTACACTGATCCCGCCCAACGATTTTGCGACAAATTTTTTTAGGCCATTTTTTGAAGAACTGTCGCTTGTTTTGCGATTTTGACGCTGAGAAAGAAGCTTGTTCCTCGATTAGTGGTACGTGTGTTGTATGATTTGAAATTCTCTGTCAATGATATTTTGAATAGCTATAGTTTTTGGGCCAAGTGTTCAAGAAGGATTGAAAAATATCCAATTTCTTTTTTGCAACTTTTCGCTGTGGAAGTAAGTGGGCAAAATAACGTGGACATGTTCTCGAATGGAAGGAAATTTTGGTCGAGTGAGGATATTTTAAATTTTTTTTTTTTTTTTCGTGTAAGTCAAGTTGTTCTTTATGAGCGTTGCCGAATGATCCGGCTAAAATTGGTTTCATCTGTTGTTGATTCAGAAAAGAAAAAAAACGGGCAGTATCAGGTAAATCCACTCGCAAAATGCAATCTTACGCTTAGGAATTCAGAAATTTTCCCCAAGAAAATCCTTTCTTTTTCTGAAGCGTTGGACCGAAATGTGTACCTCTAGTTCCAGCTCAATTGAATTGGGGAATGAAAACTGCTCGAGTCTGATCTCAGGTTTTGCAAAGTGTTGGAAAACTTTTACGTTCAGTCTTAGGATTCTCCGGAACGAATCTTGAAGTTTTGCCAAAAAAGATTAGCCCGTCCCAAACCTTCGCAAAGGAATCGTAACACGTTTACATTTATGCTTTCCATCTTACAATTCTTCTGATTAAAACCTTATTTTCTGCTCAACAAGACAGTCAGTGCGAACACTGAATCCCTAATAATAGTGCATGAAGGGCTAAAGATTTTTTTCCATGGCTAAAGAAAAATTATCTTAGTTTGTAAGGTGTATAATTTATGGGGGTAGTTAAGTGTAGGGCTTTTCAACTTGTTTTGCTGCAGTTGGTAATTTGACTGCTGCCAGATAATATGCATGATTGTCTTGGATGCAATGTAAAACAACTGAATTTCTGGCCCAATGAGGCAGTTTTTCTGTTGTGCCAAATTTTTTAATGCTGGGATCTTCAAGTTCGACTTAAGGTCACCCTAAATTCTTACCTGAGGTGAAAACAAGTAGCATCTAAGAAAAAATGTATTCTTCGTTTGACCTCCCAGCTTACTTACATTTAGTAGAAGACAAAGTCAGTCTTGGAAAATATTGCTGCTGTGTGACAAATTTTAAAGCTGGATGAAGTTCAAATCAGAAGAGAATCACTTTTTTTCTTAACAAATCGAAGTTTTTTCAAGTCCTTATCCAATTCAAGTTTTGTAGTAATGCATAATTTTCATCACAGAATTTTTAACAAGTCCTAAAGTATTTTTAACAAGAATTTATGTTCAAGTTATACTTTAGCTACATGGATCAAACATGTTTCAAGGGCATCCAATTTTCCATGGAAAAAATCTAGCTCTGTTGTCAACTGATCTTTTGTTGTCAAAAGATGGTACCTCAGTGCCAGACTATACAGCTGAAGAACCCTATTAATACTGTTTTAAGCCTCTGGTTTTCTGCAAAGTGTACCATCTCCTGCTTATTCTTGAAAAATGATGTTGCTATGAAGTAGGAAGTTGCTATTTGACAGGTGGTAACCAGGTTTGTTTCCAGATGGCACCATTGCTTTTACTTAGCCATGTGGTGGTACCACATGAAAAGGGATAGGGAGTCTAGGGTTAGAGGAATTCAATTATTAGTGCCTGCCACATATCATGATGTCTTCAATCGTGGTACTCCTCGGATTTATCTTTCATTCTTTATTTTTGCGGATATGGCGACTGAATGAGATACGCGCTGTTCTGCGATGAGTGGTTTGCGAGACATAGTATTTCGTGTTTTTGTTCATTTTCAAGGCACCCTTGTGTTGACGAACTAGATTGATATCTAGAACAATTGAGACGAAGTAGGGTGATTTATCATGCACGTTGTCTTTCTGAGGCGTTTGGTTCAGTGCAGGAGAGGGAACAGCGTAGTCGAAGAACTGCTCAGATCTCGATGGCGTTGTACAGGTTTTTTTTTTTTNACGGGCAGGGTTTGGAAGCGTTTCCTTAGCATTGTGCAAATGTAAATACGAAAGGTAGAATGTTAAGAAGACTAATTTTGGAATAAAAGACGAGTTGTTCTGTCAGTCACGCTTGTGACTTAGGGATTCAATAGTGCATGAAGGGCTAAAGATTTTTTTTCCGTGGCTAAAGATAAATGATCTTAGTTTGTAAGGTGTATAATTTATGAGGGTAGTTAAGTGTAGGGCTTTTCAACTTGTTTTGCTTCAGTTGGTAATCTGACAACTGCCAGATAATATGCATGACTGTCTTGGATGCAAGGTAAAACAACTGAATTTCTGGCCCAATGAGGCAGTTTTTCTGTTGTGCCAAATTTTTTAATGCTGGGATCTTCAAGTTCGACTTAAGGTCACTAAAATTCTTACCTGAGGTGAAAACAAGTAGCATCTAAGAAAAAATGTATTCTTCGTTTGACCTCCCAGCTTACTTACATTTGGTAGAAGACAAAGTCAGTCTTGGAAAATATTGCTGCTGTGTGACAAATTTTAAAGCTGGATGAAGTTCAAATTAGAAGAAAATCACTTTTTTTCTTAACAAATCGAAGTTTTTTCAAGTCCTTATCCAATTCAAGTTTTGTTGTAATGCATAATTTTTATCACAGAATTTTTAAAAAGTCCTAAAGTATTTTTGACAAGAATTTATGTTCAAGTTCTACTGTAGCTACATGGATCAGACATGTTTCAAGGGCATCCAATTTTCCATGGAAAAAATCTAGCTCTGTTGTCAACTGATCTTTTGTTGTCAAAAGATGGTACCTCAGTGCCAGACTATACAGCTGAAGAACCCTATTAATACTGTTTTAAGCCTCTGGTTTTCTGCGAAGTGTACCATCTCCTGCTTATTCTTGAGAAATGATGTTGCTATGAAGTAGGAAGTTGCTATTTGACAGGTGGTAACCAGGGTTGTTTCCAGATGGCACAATTGCTTTTACTTAGCCATGTGGTGGTACCACATGAAAAGGGATAGGGAGTCTAGGGTTAGACCGTTAGAGGAATTCAATTGTTAGTGCCTGCCACATATCATGATGTCTGCAATCGTGGTACTCCTCGGATTTATCTTTCATTCTTTATTTTTGCGGATATGGCGACTGAATGAGATATGCGCTGTTCTGCGATGAGTGGTTTGCGAGACAGAGTATTTTGTTTTTTTTGTTCATTTTCAAGGCACCCTTGTGTTGACGAACTAGATTGATATCTAGAACAATTGAGACGAAGTAGGGTGATTTATCATGCACGTTGTCTTTCTGAGGCGTTTGGTTCAGTGCAGGAGAGGGAACAGCGTAGTCGAAGAACTGCTCAGATCTCGATGGCGTTGTACAGGTTTTTTTTTTTTTTTATGGCCGCGGTGGGTGTGAGAGGGATGATTTGATGGGGGTCTGTTTTGGGATAGCTGAAAAAGGAGCGTTTTTCTCTTTTTTGTGTGTGTGTGTGTGTGAGTGAAAGGATTTTATTGAGTGCCTGCGTTCGTTCCTCCGCGTATTGGCCTTATCCGTTTGGATTTCAATTTTTGGGAGGGAGTGTTGAATTTCAGTATGCCTTGAAGTGTGACAGGATTTTTCTCTGGCTACATATTGCTGCGTTTATTGGTTTTTTTTCATTGATTTGGCGTGTCTTACTTTAGGAGACGAGGCATTTTCTGCTCAGATTTTTCAAGGGTTTTTGAATAAAATTGAAGATTTTTTTTCCTTCATTGAGGTGGTTTTTCTCAGTTGAAAACTCAGTTTGGTGTGTAATATCTGTTGAACAGCTGATGTTTGCTTGAAGGAGAATGCGTAACCCCTGTAGGCCTGTAGTGCATGAAGATATACTGTACTGTAGAAGCAACCAGAGCAGTTGCTGAGAAATTGCCTCTGTTTTTGACCATTTCTTACACTTCTTCAACGGATGGCATATGTCGCATTCAATAAGAATGTGGCACAACTTTCAAATACTGTACTGGTGGACTCTTGCTACAGTGAAATTCAGATAAAAAAAAAAGTTGTGGAGAACCCCTATAGCATTGGGAGAGAACCTTATATGGGACCATAAAAGTCATTATATAGAGAAGATTGTTGCAGAAACAATCAATCAACCTGTAAGTCCCAGGAACTGCAAATGACAAACATGCAGGCTGAGCTTGAAAAGGGGGTTCACTTGCTATTGTACAGTATTGAGAAGATTTTCAGAGCTGTAAAGACAATTAGTTCTCATCCAGTACATCCAAGAAAATGCTTATGCTGGAAAGCTGAATCTTGCCTTGACTGTAGCCACCAAGTGATGTACAGTACAGTACTTCAACCAAAAAATCAGAAAACTTCCAGCAAATCCACCTTCAGCAAAATTCTTTGCCTTCTTTATTATGTTTCCAAGTAAGCAAGGGCTCAAAGCATCAGGATTTTCAGTATTGTACATGCATGGCATTACACCACAAGGAAAATGTTGCCAGCTCAATTCAATCCTTCTTCCCTGCGGAAATTTCCGCCAATATGATTAAAGCGAAGCCAGCAGCAAAAAAAAAAAATATATTCTTTGGACAGAATCAATCACCTCCCGCCTTTGTTAACTCATCAGCATGTGCATGGAGGATATTCACATAAATCTCAAAGCCATGTATATATAGCCATATTTTTACAAAGGCCCACGTAGTGTCTCACTCCACAGACGCATTCCGCTCTTCTAATTCCAGCTTGACCTGGTCCAACGATTTATCACTCTGTCCAAAAATAAGAGAGGCAATGTTATTGAAGTAATTCCAACGAATTTTGTTTGTTTCTAACACATGATATACACATTCAAACCCATGCTTGTCAAGGGACATCCACTCCCATAATGTTACAATGGAACCTCTCTAAGTCAAATTTCAAGGGACCAGCAAAATAATTCAACTGGAGACGGTTTTGGGATGTTTTGAGTAAGGGAAAACAAGCACTTCTGTTGTGGGAAACATAGAAGAATTGTAGGAAATTATGAATAGTGATATTCTGGGTTTTCAATTGCTTCTTAAATGAGTTGACAGGATGCTGATATTATTCAGGCAGCAGCAAGGGTTCATAATTTGCCCAACTATAGCGCCTTCCCCTTTCTTTCAAAAATCATGGTTAATTTTTCATTATTATTTTCCTTTCCTGTGTCAAGAAAATAGTAGCCAAAGGCCTCTGAAAATTTGATTTATGGAGGTTTTTGGATGAAAATCCTTGGAATTAGAGTAGTTTCTATGCATTCCTTTCAAGGGCATTTGGACAAAGACTTTAAAAATTGGACTTATAATAAAGAGAGGTACAGTATTCGACTTGATACAGGAATGTTCGAGTTATTGAGATTCTAAGTCACTGTATAAGCATAAGAATAAATATCCAGTGTTACAAGACAGTCTATTACAGTAGTAAGAGAAATAGTTAAGAAAAAGCATGCATATTACATAAAGAAATATAACCACCATATAAGTGACATGCTGTACCCTGCATGGTCATGCAAAGATGTGATGCACAATCAGTTTCTTATATTTCTTAAAACATGGAGAGAAAAAATAAAATAACCTTGCTTGCTGTGTATAAATTTATCTTAATGGTTTTTTTCAAATGATGATGCATCCTTTTCAGTTTACATTGAGAATTTCATGTTCTGCATTTTTTACTGGTGTAAATGGACTGAGGAGAAGCATGCTGAACAAAGTTATAGTGACAGGGCATGACGATAAGTATTGAAGGCAAAAGACAGAAGAAAACTCTCAAGAACCACCCCCATCATTCGTATGTAAGATTACATGCAGTAACAGGAAAACCAACTAAACCGTCCTGTACGATTAATTATTGTCTTATCTTTTGCACACTAAACTTTCTTTACCAGAAACAAAGAGGAGCTAATCCGGCGTCGTACATAGTAGGTTTCGGCCTTAGGTAAAAGATTCAAAGCTACTCATACATAAAAAGCATGTTCGTGCACGTGGTTATATATGTTTGTTCGTAGTCTTATATAAACAACTAAGTTAAAAGGTGGGAGCAGTGTCTACTCGAGTGAGGCTCTTTTCTTTCTTTTTGGGGGTTATTTCTAAGTACGAGCTTTTTTTTTGAATAATGCTCCTCATTCCATATCTTCAACATAAATACAAATCGTACAGTCGACCTTCAATAAAGGGAACAGCAGAAAAAATCGAGTAAGAGAAAAGGCATTTTTAATTGTTGTGGGGCAGAAAAAATCGAGTAAGAGAAAAGGCATTTTTAATTGTTGTGGGGCAGAAAAATGAATTACAGGAATAAATTGTAATTGCTGATCTTTTGGGCCGAAAATTACTTCTTAAATGATTTTAAAAGATGCTGACCTTCATTTGCCCAAACTTTCAAAACACATGCTACAGTATTACATTTATTTTGCTCTTTTCTTTCCTGCGTCAATAAAAAAAATTAGCAAAAAAGCCTCCAGAAAATTCGAGTTATATGGAGTTATTGAAAGAAAATTCTTTTAGTTAGGGAGGTTTTTAATGCATCGTTTCCAAGGGAATTCAGACAGATGGGTACTTTCAAAAAATTCGACATGAGGAGATTTTTGACTTGATGAGGTTCAATTTTATAAATACACCTCAACACGACAGATGAAACCACGCCACTTTATCCAAGACCGGGAGAGAATGCATCGACCACATTCCAAATAAAAATATGAATAATAAATCGTACTGATGTGCAATTTCCTGAAAAGTTTTAAAAACAATTGATGAATTTCTAATTTTAGATATTGTCGGCCTAAAATTGTTTTTAGCACCAATATATACAAACAAGCATCAGAATATATTTGTTGATTCAATTTTCCACCCTCGTCACAGATGAGCTCACTCCGAGAAAAGAAAGAAAAACCCCCAATAAAGATTCATGCTCGAAAAAAAAAAGAATAATGCTCCTCATTCCATATCTTCAACATAAATAAAAATCGTACAGTCGACCTTCAATAAAGGGAACAGCAGAAAAATCGAGTAAGAGAAAAAGCATTTTTAATTGTTGTGGGGCAAATAAAAGAATTACAGGAATAACTTGTAATTGTTGATCTTGTGAGCCAAAATTTAATTTTTAAATGACTTGAAAAGATACTTACCTTCATTTGCCCAAACTTTCAAAACACATGCTATTATATTTCTTTTGCTCTTTTCATTCCTGTGTCAATAAAAAAAAATGAGCAAAAAGGCCTCTAGAAAATTCAAGTTAGATGGAGTTATTAAAGGAAAATTCTTTTAGCTAGGGAGGTTTTTAATGCATCGTTTCCAAGGGAATTCAAACAGATGGGTACTTTCAAAAAATTCGACATGAGGATATTTTTGACTTCAATGAGGTTCAATTTATCAAGGTTCAATTTTATAAATACACCTCAACACGACAGATGAAACCACGCCACTTTATCCAAGACCGGGAGAAAATGCATCGACCACATTCCAAATAAAAATATGAATAATAAATCGTACTGATGTGCAATTTCCTGAAAAGTTTTAAAAACAATTGATGAATTTCTAATTTTAGATATTGTCGGCCTAAAATTGTTTTTAAATGCATCGACCACATTCCAAATAAAAATATGAATAATAAATCGTACTGATGTGCAATTTCCTGAAAAGTTTTAAAAACAATTGATGAATTTCTAATTTTAGATATTGTCGGCCTAAAATTGTTTTTTTTTAATGAGTCGAAAAGAAATGAAACCAAGACCGGGAGAAAATGCATCGACCACATTCCAAATAAATATACAGCATAGCAAGAATAAATCGTAGTGATGTGCAATTCATTGATAAAAGTTTCAAATAAAGCAATTGAAGAAATGATGCTCGGTTCGGGTATTTCGCGGCTTCATCATTCCTTATTACTCACGTCCCACAAAGCGTCATCCCACTTGGGGAAAACGGACTTGAACGCCACAGGCTCCATGCCTTGTTTGACAGCGAATATAACCGTGTTGTCCAAAGATCTTTCAGTTGGATCAGTCTTGATGTACTCCTGCAAAAATAAAAAAAATAAATTCAATGATTGAAAATTGAGTTCGCGAAGGCTTTGCAATTTTTCAGCAGCGCTTTTAAAGAATCCATCAGCGAAACCAACATCATCATTGACCCTGACACTGGTGGTTACCCCGCGCCATTCAACCCTGTTAACCCTTGAACGGCACAGGGTTCTTTCCCATTGCCAGCCAAAATTGGATTATTTTTGTATGCTGGTGCGTTTCAAGTCTTCTGAAGGTCAGAAAAGACCTTCCAGGTGGGCTGAGGCAAAGTCAGGATTATTCCTGGAAAAGCCCATTGCTTATAGCATAGAATTTTTTTTCCCTCAAAATTTTTCTGCGCAAAAAGAAAAAAACATCGGAAATTTTCCCCAACTTTGTCCTCAAATCCCTGTTGTCCTTTCTTTATTTTCTTCCCTGAGGTGCAACAAAATTTTGCAGAAATAGTCTGACTTTGCTGCCCAAGGGTTAATCCGTTTTTGGACTACAGTATATCAAATTGCAAATCAATAGAATTTTGATCCAGACACTGCTGACAAATAAGAATTAAAAGCAAGAAACGTGGCTGAAGGAGGTCAATGAATTGCGAAGCCAAGGTCATCGAATTTTGAGTCAACCTTGCTGAAAATTCGAACATTGAATCGCGGGACGGTCGAATTGCGAGGTTACCACCTGTGCACAGTAAAAATCTCCACAAACAGTATATGAAGTATGAATACTTTTGACTGACGTTGATAATGTGGTAAAAAGTCACATAAACCGCTTCAAAAATCATAAAAAAATTATCCTCGAATATTCCCAAGAAATAATATCACAAAAAAATATCTTTTAAACCTCGTAAAACAAAATTCCAAGTCAATTCGAATGTTCATACATTATTTTGTTTCCGCAATAACTTTGTTTTCGGCAACAACAAAAAAAGCTGCAGGCATTCCACAGAGAAAGTATCTCATAATTTCTATCTGGATGAGAAAATCCCAGGAGAATATCTGAGGATAAATCTGATGAACTCGTACCTCAGCCATTGAAAAGGCTTTGGCTTTTTCATCAGGAAGAGCCCCGTTGCCGATCCAGACATAAACCTCGGCCCCAGTATCCAGGACCATGGTGTCATCGACGATCAAGTCATCTTGGTCGAAGTTTGCCACTTCCTCAACGCGAAGTTTTCCTGTAAGGAACACAATAAAAAGATACACTGTACTGTGCCGTACTTCATTTCGGAAAATTCAAAATAGACTAGCGCTTCTCTTTTCGTTATCATATCCAGCATGAATTATACAATTGGAAATCCTGATATGAACCTTGTGAACGCTGAAAAGCGGCAAACAAAGTGTTCTGTTCTGTTCTACAATTTAATGTGAAAATAATGGCTGATGTTGAATTACTTCATATAGTCTGCAGTCAAAAGACGCTAAATCTCAATATGAAGAGTTATTATTGCTAACAAAGAATTCTTTTATTTTATTTTATTTTATAGTTGAACCTCTTTAGGGAAAATTTCCCAATAGCCACAATGTTAAAATATGAAGAGTTCCTTTATTAACAATTTTCATTGCAACAAAGCTATTTTACTATTGGCTCCAATGGACTTGTTGTAAAGAGACTTTACTGAAACAATTTGACACATAATATGGGATATAATATTATAAAATATTTCAAGGGTTACGCATATTTTCATGCATAGGAGACAAAAAACTTCATTCAGGTTTTGGAGAGAATCAGCACAGCTGCCAAGCAAAATTAACATCCCTATAAACCTAACCTAATAATATGTGCAAAATATTCTATTTCCAACACACTGCTCATCTTGTATGATTTCTCATCACAGATTCTCTCCAAATTGTTTTATCAACTAAACCTTGTCTGGGAGCAGGTAGAACACCATGTGCTTCAATTTGGGTTTAGTAATTTCTTCATGTTGCAATTCTTATTATTGATATTTTAATTTTGTGATCAGGGAAGGGAAGAAAATGTATTTAGATGTATTTTTTTTATCAGTATTGCAGTTGCCCTTTTTGGGACATATTTTCTCTTCTTTTAATATCCATGTACTGTACAGCTTGTTTCTCTGTTTTCCATTCTGATGTGAAGAATGTGTTTGGATGAATGTGGGTGGGAAAGTGAAGGGGTTTGGATGTATGGGAACATTGCTTGAACCTTGTGAATGCTGAAAAGCAGAAATTCAAACTAGCTGTTCAATTAATTTCAATTCCTACATTTGATAATTTTTTTTTAATCCATGCATACAGTAAGTAAACAATTGGCGATTGCTACAAGTTGAAGTGCTCATTTGCAAAAGCCAATAATTAATATTCCACATCTGTTTCCNTTCATCATTCCTTATTACTCACGTCCCACAAAGCGTCATCCCACTTGGGGAAAACGGACTTGAACGCCACAGGCTCCATGCCTTGTTTGACAGCGAATATAACCGTGTTGTCCAAAGATCTTTCAGTCGGGTCAGTCTTGATGTACTCCTGCAAAAAGCAAAGAAAAAAAGGCATTGATTGAAAATTGAGTTCGCGAAGGCTTTGAAATTTTTTCAGCAACGCTTTTATAGAATCCATCAGCGAAACCAACATCATCATCGACCCTCTGACACAGGTGGTAATATCCCGCGCCATTCGACCCTATTAATCCGTTTTCGGACTATATAGAATTGCAAATGGGTTGAATTTCGATTCAGACACTGCGTCAAAATAAGAAACAACAGCAAGAAACGTGGCTGAAGGAGGTCGATGAATTGCGAAGCCAAGGTCATCGAATTTTGAGTCAACCTCTCAAAAATTCGAGACTGTTGAATTGCGGGACGGTCGAATTGCGAGGTTACCACCTGTGCACAGTAAAAATCTCCACAAACAGTGTATGAAGTACTGTGAGACCCCCACATGCGGACACCTCAACCTGCAGACAATTCAACATAGGGACACTTATTTTCCCAGAAAAAATCAATAAATAAGGCCTGACATGAGGACACTGACTCAACATAGGGACATTTTGTGATAAAATTGCAAATACATTTCAGGCCAAATTACAAGAAACAGATATTTCCAACCCTAAAATTGTAAGAAAAGTTCTTGGGCATTTCTCTCACCAATTTACCATCCCTTAGACTAATTTTAAAAAAATTACCTCCAGCATGGAGGGACTTCTACTTTTTTCCCTTCAATGATATTTTTGCAGATACAGTACCAAAATTTCAATGTACAGTACAGAGATACACTATTCAATGCTCCAAATGTTCTTATTGAGTTTAAAATGTATTCACTAAGTCAAATTCAAGTGGCAAACAATTTTTTTCAGGGAATTCTGAAAATTATTTCTTCCATAAAACACCAATTAAAAATTATATAATGTAAGTCTATGGGAAAACAAGACTCAGCTTGGGGACATTTTGACTTANTAAAAATGTGTACTGTATACCAAATAATTATACCTGCTGCAGTGAGTAGGCAGTGGAACAGACGTGGTTCCAGAAGTGGGTTGCTGGGCAACCCGACGTCGGCATTGTAGTCTCCTTTGCCCCCCAGGGCATCGAAGAACCCTTCGGGTTCTTCGCCCTCGGCAACCATTTGCGGCTCCGCGTTCGGGGAAACCACCGAGCGAATGTTTGTGGCCATCGCCTTTTCTTCATCGGACGAACCCTGGAATTAAGCAGGAGAAATTACAAAAAGTTCACACAAAAATAAAATACTGTAAAAAGTAATGCAAATTCAATCTAACGTAATCTCTCTACTATTTCCTATTCATATACGAGGGTTCTAACAAAAATTCTCGGAGTAGCAATGAAAATGGCCTACAGTTGACCTGAAACAAATTTTTTCTTCAGGGAAAACATATTCTTTGGCACACAAAAAAATATCAGCCGTGTTTGACAACTTTTTTTTATTTTAAAGAAAAAATTTGGTTCAGCTCAACTGTGAGCCATTTTCATTGCTACTCCGAGAACTTTTTTTAGAACCCTCGTATGTACACAGGCTCCCAAAAAATCCGACATTTTCGAGAAAAAAGAGCCTCTGATGAAACCAATGATGTAGAAATTCTCGAAAGTCTACAAGAGAAATCCAGCCAAATTTTAGATTCTTCGCAAAAAAATGGGGAAACGAACAATTTTATTTGATTACTTTCCTTTCTTTCAAAGCATAAAGTTTGCTACATGCGTAAAATAGTGAACAATATAAGAAACCGATGACGAATCACTTGAACTTCGATTTATCGATTTCGAAGAAATGTACAGTAGTTCCATTTTATCACACGGGAATTCGATTTATTCGGCTTTCTGGCGTGGTAAAATCGGCATTTATTTAAATTAAATCCAATGCTTATAGAATTTCCTCATCATCCAGTTTTATCAAGAGGCGAAAGTCAGGCATCCAATAAGCAATAACAAATTTAAAACTTATTTTCCTTTCAAATTTCCAGACTGTCTGTACGATACGAATATCATTTCTTTCTAAATTATTTTAATAGTCGAAAGAAATCCGATTCAGGTGAATTTATTTCTTCCCTGATGTTCAAAAAATTTCGTCAGAAGGTACAGTATATACACAGGCATAAACCAAAACAAAAATAGACCCACATAATATTCAGGAATTTAAAACTATTTAAAAAAAAAATTAACGTGAAAAACACCTTTCCAGCCCAGATGTAAGTGGCCGTTGGAGTCTCGAGGAGGAAGACGTCATCGGAAGCCAGGGACGCAGTCACTTCCGGCACTTGTTCCGCACGGACATCAAATTCGGAAGTGCCGCGAATGCGGAACAGCCTAGTGCCGTCCACGTCGTACGTGTCATGGTCTTGCAAATTCTTGAATCCACTGGCTTTGCCGCCCATGAAAGTCACCATTTTGCCCTTGAAAACGTGCAAAAAGTGAGCGGGTTCCTCGCCTTGCACCACGCGCACTTGAACGGCGCGTCCGTTGAGCTCGTCGTCCAGTCGCACAGCCAGAATTGCAGACGCTGCCTTCTCGTCCTGAGTGCTGTCCTTGCCCTGTTACAAAATATAAGTATACAGTATACAGTACATACAGTGAGACCCCAAGATGCGGACACGATTTGGTGCATCAAGAGTGGTCCCTAAGTTGAAATGTCGAGTCTCATTTTCCCTTAGACTTAGATTATATAATTTTCAATTGGTGTTTTATGAACAAGATACTCATCATAATTCAATGCAAAAAAATATTTTTTCTCCCTATTGAAACTGATTCAAATATCTTTCAACACAATATGGACATTTGGAGCATTTACAGTCAAACCTCTCCAAGTCGAATTTCAAGGGAACTGAGAAGAAATTCGACTTAGAGAGGTTTCGACTTAGGGAGGTTATGACTGTTATACGTTGGAAGTAAAATAAAAGGCCCCATTTTTTGGGAAACTTGAAAAATGTAAATGGTAATATTCTGGGGCTTAATTGACCTCTTAAATGAGTTAAAAGGCTGCTGAACTTGAAGGCAGGGGTTCATTTGCCCAATTAAGTCTTTCAATTCCTTTGAAACACATAAATTTATGGGTTTTTGGTTTTTTTCTTTATTTTTTCAAGAAAATAATGGTCAACAGGGCACAGAAAATTTTACTTATGGAGGTTTGAGGGGAAAAGCTTTTGACTTAGGGAGGCTTTTACTCTATTGGTTCTAAGGGGATTCAAATGGGACCTGAAAAAAAATTTGACTTAGGAGGGTATTTGACTTAGGGAGGTTCAAGTTATCAAGGTTCACCTGTAATACTGATACCTCTGTACAGTGAATTGAAATGATGGCATTCTCTGCAAAAATAACAGTCAAGTGAAACAGAGAGAAGGAAGTCCCTCTATGTTGGAGGTCATTTTTTAAGATCAGCCAAATGGGTGGTACATTGTTGAGAGAAATGCCAAAGAACTTTTCTTACATAATTTTAAGGTTTTAAATATCTTTTATTTGCAATTTTATCACACAATGTCCATATGTTTAAAGTCTGCATGCCAGGCCTTTTTTTAATTTTTTATCTTACCTAATAAAGTTACTTGCGTTCCTCCGACAGTAACGCTGTTTTCAGTCCCTTCCTTCCTGCGCCCTACCTCCCTCCCACAGAGCCACCCAGAGGCCTGCAGGAGGATCCCGTTTCCCGACTTTTTAAATTCAAAAATTTGGCAAAAATTCAATTTTTGAGCAAACTTCATTTTGAAACCAGCATGAGCAGCGCCATGATGTTTGCTACATTTCTCTTTTTATTTAATTTTGAAAAAGCTTAAAAATTCATCAAGTTAAAGTGAAAAATGCAAAACTTTTTTGAAAAACGGGTGTGAATCAGGAAAAAAACACTTTTACATTTGTAATTTTAGCTTTTTGAATTTTTGATTTTGCCCCATTAGAAAAATGTGTAAAATCACAAAACATCCATGCGCATTCACCCCTAAATTATGATTTATCTTCCATTAGTGAAAAAAAAGTTATCATGAGCTAAACTCAAAAAAACGGACTTTTTTGAAAATTCCGTTTCCCGTTTTTCCAACTTTAAAAAAATTTCACAATTTTAATTTTCCAGCAATTTCCAAATTTTTTAAAGTTTTACATGCGCACAGATGTTCCCTAAATTTTCATTGTTCACATTTTTGGAAAACTTGAAAATTGCATGAGATAGAATCAAAAATGCAAAAACTTTTTTGAAAATCGTATGAAAATCAGGAAAAAACAATTTTACATTTCAAATTTTTACTCATTCAATTTTCAACATTTTTCATACATAAAAATATGTAAAATTGTAAAACATCTGTGTGCATGTAACCCTGCCAAAAACTTTGAAATTGCATTAAAATCCTAAACATTACAATGAGCTAAACTGAAAACATTGAATTCCTGGATATTCTTTTCTTCCATTTTGCCAAGTTTAAGAATTTTGTAAAAATGCAATTTCAACTGTATTTTCAAATTTCTTTCAATGTTTCAAGCACACAAATGTTTTCTAAATCTCACTGTTCAAAATTTTGAAAAATCTTCAAAATT
>CAJPEX010002745.1:0-35745 GCA_905338405.1 Notodromas monacha
TCCCGTCTGAATCGTTCACACAACGGACAGCCTTCTTTTCGCGGTGGTTTCATTTGCCCAACGTTTGGGGTCTTGTGAATTGAGTTGTGAGGCGATATTGCGCAAGAGATGAGAGAAGCATCCTTGCACACCTCGGATTTCATAACCGGAGTGGAATGAAATGCGCCGCGATTAAACAATGGATCCCGCCGGCTGAACTCCGGATAGAATACGACATGAGCCCGTCTTTTATTCGTGACTGCTTAGATGACTTGGGAAAGGGTCAAAGCCTTGCAACGCGTGTCTGGGTGAGAACAGGCGAGAAAACCACAATTACAATATTATTTTTAACTGGTTTTTTATTTTAAGAAAAAAAGGCAGTGATCCCCCTTTTTTTCCTTTGAAGTCTCTTTAAAAATAGCGCTAATTGAATGCTGGCTCGTTATACTCATTGAGCGTTCAATGAGCTCAAAATTAAATTATGCGTTTCCCCGGTCGTGGGACCACATTTGCCTTTAAGGAGGTCAACTCGGCACTTATTTTTACGCTTCACGGGGAAGAAACTCCGGCCACTCCGAACATCATTATCTTCTCAGAGAGCAAAACTTTAGCCAATTTGCTGAAGAAGAAGAAATCGTGAACTCGAATGAAAACTCCAAGATAAACTGGCAATTCCGGAATTTTCCGGGCATGCAGGATGGTTATTGTGAAATCAGCATTATTAATCGGAGTCCAAGGATGATTTGGCAACATGAGCGGGGTTCTTTCCCAGCACAGCGTATTTAAGTTTATCTAGAAATTACTTAGGGAATATAAATGTTGAGACTTACTCTCACTCGTAGTTATTGTAACCTGTATAATAGCTGAGAAACTTCAAGGACACGCTTTTTAACTGCTATCTATGAAGCGAAGCTTGAAGGAATGACGTACTAAGAAAAAATTTATGTCTTGCTGCTACAGGGTTTTAAAGTTTCAACAGGACTGTGTTCAGGCATGATTTGATGTACAGAATCCTGTAGCGAACCATGAGATCAATTTGAGTGTCTCAAGCAAGTGTCTGTCCATTTTATGAAGGTACTTTATCTGGATGTGGAGCTCTAATTTTGACTAAGTTATTGCTCACAAATCGAATTTTCCATTGTTTGTGGATGAAAAAAAAATTTTGGGACACAGATCAATGATATAGTCACTAAAATACCGTTTCAGCGATAAACTTTCAACTTCATGTCATCTCTCCATTCCTGAATCGTCACGCAAGATTTTCACAGATCATGTCATGTCGTATCGAAATGATCGTATGATTTTAATCACTTACCAAGCACACTGATTTTTTTTTCCAGAAATTTGTCTTTTAAAAGTAGGTGCGTGACGTAAGCAATCATTTAATATAAATGGGTTTGTTAAGGTATAATACGAAATCGTTTTGTTCAGTGTTACTTCAGCAAATGCGGGAATATCCAATACAAATTATATTCTGTACCGTATTTACCCAAGTACTGCACTACTCGCACTTTTCTCCCCCGGAAATCGGGAAACAAATGTTTAAAGTTTTCCATACTGGGAAATTACTTATTCGCGACAATTTTTCCAACTTTTTTTCTATGTCATAGTGCAATCACATAATTTGTAGTTTTTAAAAACTAGAAACTACAATAAAATATGTAAAATCACTCAAGTTTTGCTCAAATGAAAGTTGAATTCAATTTGCTTGAATCGAGTTTTTAAATGAAAATATCAGTCATGATGTCTGGGATTAAAATATTATGAGACACATGAAATTCATTGGAATACCAAGTGATCTTTGTACAAATTAACCACCGACTGGCAAAATTCCTGAAAGGAGGATGCCGCTGAAAACCGAGGTGCGCGACTACTGCGGGGATTTTTTGCCAAAAATTAAAGCTAATAAAAACCTAGGCTTGCATATTATTCGAGAGTGCCTGGTAATTGAGTGAATTACTGTAGGATACGTACAGGTATGCACACCCATATGTTCAACAGGGCTTCAAGGAATGTCAAAACGTGCTCATCAACACTGATGGTCATCGCCTGACGAAAATGAAAAAAAATTCCAATCTCACGTATTCCACCGCCTGTCGCGTTGAATATACTAGTCATTTTTCATGCATTGGTATCACTCCATCCAGGGGTGCTGATATGATCACACGCATTTGCATCCAGCAATAGGTGTTGCTTGTGTCGATGGTCCGAGAATGTCCAGTGATGGACCGACGACGACGCTTTCGCGCCGTCCATTTATTTGCATGCCCCCAAAAGAGATATCTCAAGAGTCTTCCTCGGTGGGCCGGAAGAAGAGGGCCCTCCTTTGCATTGTTTAGCCTGATGTGTCGGATGAAGGATGGCGGCGACGCGGCGGGCTGACTGGCGTGAACTAGAAATAGCCGATTTGTCGATTATAGGGATTGCGAGGCGCGGGCGCCGGTGAGGCATTCCCGACCGAGAGGTTGACTTCCCCCGGCGCCGCTGCTCCTGCTGCTACTGGCATCAGGGCGCCGCCTCATTATTCGAAATGGAATTCTCTCGAACATTCCCCCTGTCGTTGATCTTATCTCTCTGGCTTTCAAAATATATCCCCCCACCCGACAGTGCTGATACAGTATGAATTTATAGTTCAGTATATAAGTTGCTGGGACTCTCAAAATTTAATAAAGACTCTTTCCGAAATCACAGAGGACCAAGATAAGCTATTACAGTAAGTTTATATAATTTCTCATCCAAGATTTTCTCCAAATTGTTTAATCAACTAAAACTTATCTTGGAGCAGACTGAATACCTTGTGCTTTAATGTGGGTTCAATAATTGCCTTATGCTGCAATTTTTATCACTGATATTCTTTTTTTTATTATTAGGGCGGGGAAGAAGGTGTAGGCATTTACATAAGTTGTGCAATTGTACATTTTGGGATGCGCAGCATTTTCTTTTCTTTTAATATACATGTACAGTTTAGCTTATTTCTCTGTACAGTATTTCCATTCTGATGTGATGGAATGTGTTCGGATGAATGTGTGTGATGAGGGGATGGGGTCTGGATGTGGGAAAATTGCTTGAAACTTGTGAATGCTGAAAAGCAGAAAATAAAGCTTGCTGATCAATCAATCAAACAAGATGTTTTATCCTGATCTGTGGATTTAAGACATTGGCATTGTTGTTGTGTCTCTGTTTTGGGGGGATCAGCACAAAAATAAATTCGATGGGAAAATAATTAAATTAACTTGCGAACAGGGATGTTTTCTGGTAGACATTTGGGAGTAGTCCCAACAAAGAATCCAAGAACGATTCCATCTTATATTGCGCAATCCCTGATTTGAGTTGCCCATAATTTGATTAATCACCATGGCCTTTTTGAAAGATTGATTCAAAAATGACTCAGTCCTGGGTTCCAGAATTTCACATCGTCTTTCAGTAAGGTGGGGAAAATTCTTGAATAGTAGCAGACGCGCTCAGATGCCTGCTTCCAGTCAGTTAAAAAAATGTTGAACTGTTTTACAGGTGGACTCTAAATGCCAAAAGCTTCTCTACAAGGATTTTCTCTATATGAGGAATTTTTGTTGGTCCCATATAGGGGTCTCTATACCAATGTTATAGATGTTTGCTACAGCGAATTTTATTTGGTCCGCTGAATTTCGTTGTAGAGAGAGAGAGTCTACCTCTGATGATAAAATGGTTATTCCATGACGACCTGTAATATATTGGTGTTCCTTTTAAATCATGGAGATGAATACATTTTTCATGTCTGCCGAAATTTCATGCTTTGGAAATTCGAGTCTTTGGTCGTTTGATGTCCATCTAATAATTTCTGTTGACTATTGAGGTGTAAAATGTCTACAGGCCCTGGAATTTCGTTTCGTTTAAACACAAGTTTCCAGCATAGTACAGTAACTATAATTTCCGAAAATAGCTGCAGGATTTTATTCACTAGTCATTTTGTATGGCACCTTACAGCCCTGCAATGTATCTGCAACCAACCGAAAAAAAAACAAATTGATGGTTTAGTTGACATGGTGGCGAACGCTTTCAATGCATGTTCCCCATCCTGAAGTTCGTTTAGAAATTTGTGAATTTAAGAATGCAGACGGATTAAAAAATACGTGTTATCAACGGAGAGAAAGCGTTTCTTGAGTAGTTGTCCTTCAATCAACACTTATAGATCATAACTATTGTGTTAGTGTCGTAAAATTGGCATCACTGGAAGAAAAACAGAAAAATGGCCCTTAATTTCAATTTTCTTGAAGTGATGCATTAGTGTCATGTTAGTCTTTGAAGAACAGCTAATCCACTCTACTCCCAAGACAGAGAAGCATTATCAGACATTCCTAGAAAGGAAAAACAAATCCTTGGAAGTTTTAAGAATCTGAACTCCGTACTGCCGAATGTCCTTGCGATTTAAAGTCGTCAGTGACGGTACTTCCTATGACGGGTCGTGCCGTGGCATGCGCTGCAGGGAGTACTTCTGTTTCCTGTGCGATGTCCCGTATAATAACCTTCTTCTGGCTTCAAGACTTGACCGAGAGAAAAAAAAATCAACCGAAAGTTTTCAGAGGAAATATGTGCACTGTTTTCTGGCGTACTTGTCGGGGCTGTGACGCATCGCAGGAATGACAACGACCTCATCAATTATTGGAGCCCGACTGGTCATGTTGCTTCTCAATCTGCGCGGTTCCTTCCTTGCTCATTTCTCTCCAAGTCAATTGTGCTGTTTTCCAATTTTTTTCTTCTTAATTACATGCAGTTTACTGTGTAATGCTGCATGACGGATTTATCAGGGTGGGCAAAATACCGCATTCATGCGATAGACGAAAAATAATTGGGAGCTTGGAAAATAATATGCTGCTTACAATTGGGAAAATATGCTAGCTTTCCTTAAATAATATGCACAGCATTGAAAAAAGTAACAAACTTGTTCGCAGTTCAAAGTTTCATATAAAAATTGACATTCCAAAGGCATTCCCAGATTCTTCAAACAATTTTGTTGCTTTGAGTTACCCCCGATTTTTTTTGGATCCTGGATCAGTACAGGTCGAAGTACTGATGGACTCGCTGGATCCAAATGAGACTGCTATCTGTTGTACAGTATTCTTGAAAATTTTGAGTTGAGGTCACAAACTAGTCTAGGAAGTCATTTTCGATAAGAAAATAATGGAATATAACGTATCAAATCCAGTATGAAGTACAGTATTTTTATCCTCACGTAAAACATTGACATGAGTGACGGATCCTTGAAGAAAACAATACCATAAAAATATTCGAGTGATGCTGGAGTAAAAGAAGTACATACATGACTGACGTATTTTTCTGGGAATCCTCGTGCTTTCTCTCATATACATGACAAATATAATGACGTACGCCATCATTCGTTTATATTTGTTTTCTTGGCCCGGGAAAAGAGGGTGTTGGCGGGACGAGAAAAGGAAATGTGATGGATTCAGAAGTAGCCAAGGCACAGCCGTGAAGCTGGGCATTAATGAATCCCACCGGGTTGATGGACTCGTATCTTTATTCCCCGAAGAAAAAGGAAACCCGTGGCCAGGGCCGCACTGTGGTTGCGATAGCGCGGAAATAAGCAAACGTGACGGAAAAATATGATCCGAAGCCGCGTTTCTCCGTCGAAAACGACGGTGATTCTGCTGAAATGTTGTGTGACGCATCGTCGTTACGCAACGCGGGGGGATCTTCGAATAATACTCGCGATTCGTACTTGACCCCTCTCGTCTTTTCTTGATTCATGGTCAACTGTGCTTGTCTAACCTGCTCAACTATTTGGCTGACTTGGACGTTCGCAAATTTTTTCTGGATAAAAATATGTATACATTTTATGAGAAGCGATATGAAATACTTTCCTGCATAATTGCCGAAATTGCCACGAGCTAGAAGCCATCGATTGCAATTTTATGAAGAAGGTTGCGAACTATATTGAACGCCAAAGAAATATCAATAGCTCAACGAAGTACTGTAAATATACTGTATATTAGAAATATGTTTCAATCAACATGCCTTACGAGAAAGACATTCATCAGAATCTTAAAATTGACAATCAACGGAATAAATTTGGCAACTTCGTCCTAAATAATATTCATGAGCTCGCATCGATTTCCCCATGAACTCTTCGTCATTGTTGTTCGCAATTCATTTATACACTTATTTGTCATGAACACAATCCGTATTTTTAAGCTTTTTTGTGTGCTTAGAAGCTTAATGCGATCATTTTTTGAATTTGTAAACGTCACCCATGTGAGGAAATGAAGCGTACATCAGAAGAAGTACGACGATGGAAGTGATAGAAGCGTTGTCCTTTTTTCAACACCCCGTAAAGTTTTTGCAAGATTTTGTAAGTATACGTTGGAAAAGCTTTTTCACTGTAGACATGCTTTTTATGTAAATAATCCTTTAACTGTAACTTGTGATCGGCTGAATATCGGATGCCATTTATACTGCAGGTTGAATGAAAATTGAATTTTGAGTATTCTCGATTTTTGATGAGTTTTTTTCTGCTCCGAAACTGACGCACTGTACTTTTTTTTTTAATAGAAGTAAAGTTCCAAAGGAGATACTTTAAAGAATTGGGCAATCCGTTTTTCACAGGGTACTTTCTGTTACGCAGCAACTGGTTCATTTCGGTCGTAAATCTTGATACACTCCCACTTTTCAATGACGCAGTGTTTTCGAGCAAACGAGTACAAAATGTGTTCCTTTTTTGAACTCATATTCTACTAAAATAATAAAATTCCCGGATTTTATGGTATTTTTTTATCGATGGACGGCTCAGTAATTTTATTTTCATCACGCCTCCATTCGTTCATTTGGGTCATAAATCTTGATGTACTCGTACTTTTCGATGACTGAGTGTTTTCCTGCAAGGCAGTGCAAAATTCATTTTACTTCCCCTGCTTGTCAGAAAAAAAAGATAAAAAGTTCCAGAGGAGACCTGTTTTATAAGAATTGGTTGACGTGTTTTTTTTTTTTTGTTGCCGATGAGTGACCTGTTTTCCCCCACGCCACCATTCGTTTATTTTGATCATAAATCTTGATGCACGCGTACTTTCCGGTGACCCAGTGTCTTCAAGGGAAAAACTTCCGGCGGAAACGAGCAGTATTTTAGAAATAACCTCCCTGGTCAGCATTTTTCAAGCCGACGACGTGATGAATGCTGTGACCGAGGGGTTGGCATGGGAAAATTCGCGCAGCGCGAGGGGTCGACACGTAACGCCGTCGTGTCGCTGGGGGGCCTCGCCTGACGCAAATCTGCAGCAGCATCAGCATGTTCGTTCGGAAAACATGGCGCAGAAAGAGGAGGAGATAACGAGTTATTCCGGACATGTTTAATGGGCCCGGGAAAACGACGCGACCCCGAGGATATTTATCTGCGAATGACCCGGGCCGTGAGTCGCGATGTCTTCCGGCGGAGAGGACGCGTTTTGCTGCGCCAGAGCGGAGTCGTCGTAGTTAAATAGCCTTCTTCCGTGCATGCACATGCTTTGTTCGGCTCTGGGCCTTATTCTTCCATCCTGACAAGGGCTGGGCGAGAAGTTTTCTGAATAAGCAGAGAACAAAAAAAAAGGTACTGTACGAGTACTTGCGGAGTAAGTGAATGTATGATTGAGTGTGCGGGTTCGTGTCACGTGGACGAACTCTCGTTGTGCACGAGGAAACCCGTCGCCCGGGTCTCTCATGGACGCAATCGAACGCCGGGAAAATCGCCTGAGTGTCTCTAACTCTTGGGACTATAGACACCAACATGGATTATTTTTTCGGTCAAGCTGGGTCACATGTGATGGCGAAATACGAAATATTCGCATCGTAAATGTATGCATAACATGATGAGTATCTCGCCCGAAAATGCACTCATTCAAGACTTCGACGGTTTCATCTTCTCATCCACAGCTAACGAGCCAATGCCAACGTTCATATGTCATGATGACAGTAAGACATTCGTCAAGAAAATCGAGTCATCACGCTTTCTTGGCATGGTTTTCCCCCCATTTTGTTGTCGGGGAAAAAATAACATCAGTCGAAAAATTGCAGCAGTTTTCGTCGCAAGATCGGTATTGCTGTGGAACGATGCATAAATGACTTCTGTACGAAACAACCCAAGCACAAAATAATCACTACAATAGCTATGAGATATAACCCGATTTAAAAATTCCACACCCGCGCGGAGGTTCTCTTGGTTTTCGAACGCGAAAAATTCGAATTTTCTCGTAAAAGATTTCAGTTTCTAACAATGAAGAACAGAAACCAAAAAGTACGGATTTTTAAGAATTACATTCGTTTATTTTCGATTCAAGTTCAGTTGAAGTCTGTTATTAACTGTATTCCATGTTTCAAGCAGTCAGTGGGAACTATTATTATTATTAAGCATTATTACTAATTGACAAATCCATTATCATGGATTTGTGACGATTGGAGAAATTTTTTGGAGAAGAAATGCGAGGTGATTCAGGATCACGCCTCCAATACCTCACCACGTATTGAAGATTCTTCATTTATCTGTTCAGTGCCCTGAGTTTTCACATAACTTTAGATATAACCGAAGTTAGGCCCACGAGTGCAGTAAATGTTTTCAGTTCGAGGAATCTGTTAACATGTGGGTTCTGTCTCCGGTACTAGATGTTTTCGCACTATTATAACCTCGCTAAGTGTCAACAATTTACATGGGGTCGTTTACACTTTCTTTGCAAACAATATATTATTCTATGCATTTCTGCTGTTCAGTTTACTTGGGTGTTGTAGGCAGTAAATCTCCTGTCAGCTTCTGAGCATTTTGAACTGCAGCGGTTGAAATAAGCACAGCGTTGCGTTGAATTATCGGGTCATTTGCAAAACAATTATTGCGGAGGAAAATTGCATATGATGATGAGTCAAAAAACCTCATGAGATATGGCGCAGTACTTTCCGAGATTGCTTCTTGGAGAATATGGAAATTCATCACTGAAGTTTTTCCGTCGAAATACGTGTATGCAAGCAGCAACTTTGTCGCGCAACTGCGAGAATTATTCTTAAAGGGCGTTCCCGTCAGATTTCCATTTGCATTATTGGGCATCTTTCATCGCTCCAGAAAAAATTTTCCCTTGGCACCAACATCTCCAGCATGAAAATACTGCCATATTATGGCTGGAATGAGAAACAGAAGACAAGGAAAGTTCGTCCAGACGAGTTATGATGAAAAACGGGAACCTTGCTGGACCCGCGCGGGTGTCGAACACCGGTCTTACACGAGATATTGTAAAAATTTATGACAGCAGAAAAATAAGCGAAAAAGTTTTCTTTAACGCCGTCGTCTTCGTCGTTAGTGTGCCAATGTCGAGAGCCGAGGAGTTTAAAATTCCGTTCGAAATTTTCATGCGTCGAATAATGCCGGTGTTTTCACCGATTTCGGTTCTCATTTCAGCTGGATGATTTCATACAACATTTTTGATCATCATTGCAAGAATCAGCTGACCCCGACGATTCTATATTACTATTGAGATATTTCTCTAAATTTCGTTATATGAAGCTACGTTATCCTGGAATACATTTCAAGTTTGATTTTAGAAAAAATACAGTATATAAATCTGTGAATGTGTTGATTCACCGTGTTTCTACAGAAACCGAAAACATTTTCATTTCTACCTTCCCCAAATCTGAACATAGTTCATCCTCCGGGTCGGTCTTATGAAGGGCCAGAAAAGTAATTAAACATGACTTTAATGTGTGTTGGACCTTTCGAATGAAAGAATCATAGTTCACTGATATTATTAAGGCTGGCAACTGCTGATTTGTCTAAAGAGCTCAGACACATTTTTGATTCATGATTCAGGTACAGTATACTGTACTTTTAAATTCGTTCTTAGAATCGGATAAGCGGAGGATAAATATTTATTGTAGGGTTGGATTAATTCTGAAACCTGGGATAAATGATGCAGAGTAATGCCTAAAGCTAGAGATTCTTAACGAATATTCCTCTTCGTTTCCAAAAAACATGTTGGGAATTAAAAAATAATAAAATCTGGATCCTCTAAAACTGTCGATAAAATGGAGAACATTTTTCGGAAAGGATGCAAGGGTTTTTTTTTTCATAGCATACCGAGTGCAGAAAATCTGTCTTCATAATTACTTTACCTAGTCTCGTAGAAGTCAAAACGTTACAGTGACTGCCCCGGTTTCAGCGAGAGAACATTGGCATAAATGGTATATTCCGTTCGCAGTATCAAATTTTCTGCGAGGAAATCGGTCGACCCGAGATTGAAAACGCGTGAGAGGAAAAGAGGGACTTTGGAGTAATTTATGGCCCCCATCGGCTCCGTTTTGAGAAGAGCTTTAATATGGTTAATTTCGCGAAACCGTTTCTGTATGACTCATACTTCGCCTTGATGTTCCTCTTACTGCTCCGTCTGCCAGAGCCAATTTTCATCGTATGGAACTACATTTGCAATTCTAATGTGCTCGTTTTATCAATTCCAAGGAAAATGTCACAAAAGTCAAGTAGTGCTATGCGATATTTCCGAATTGCATATTTGGGAGTGGACTGGCGGAAAACGTGCGGGGAAAGGACCCAGTTTAATATAACTGCTCCATACGATTTTTCAATAATGTGCGATATTCTTATTTTTTTGTTCCCAGAGATCGCATTGTTGAGAAAAAATAAATTCCGTATAGTGAATCAATGTTCAATGAACTGCGGACCACCAAAAATAAATACTGTATTCGTTTTCAAAGGACCAGTCTGTCTACGAAGCAGCTAATCAAAATTTTTAAGGTTTTAGGAATTCTGATGGGAGAAACCTGCTTAGACGAGAAAATCCGGCATATAAGGAACTGAAACCTAATCTTCGGGAGAAAACTGACCCGAGAAGAAAACAATAAAAAAACATCTAAGTGCAATTGTTTAGACGAAAGCGTCGAAAGAAAATTCATCCTTTGTAAATTCCTGCAATTTTACAGTTGTGTTTACAGTATTACTTAAATCTAACAGCTTCGTGTTGCCATTCCATAAATCAAACTTCATATCTGAGCAGAACCAGTTTCAAAAGGAATTTAACGAATTCATAAAGAATAGAATAAAATTTATGGCGGAAATACGCGATCAGGGGATGTGTAGTAAAGTGTAGTACGTATCAAAAATTTCATATTAGGTGGTTTTCATCGGGCACTTTTTATCATTTAATGTTTTTGTTTTTTCCCGACGTGCTCAAGAATTCTAAAATACAGCGAAGCCAATAGGATTCATTTCTTAAATAAATCGTTTTCTTTCGTGGTTATTTTCATGTTTCCGACTGGTTGAAAATTGTCCTCGAATTCAGTTCATGTAATCATATTTAAATAAAATCGGATTTCGGGACTCGGTCTTGGTGCAAATTTGGCTTCTATATTTGCAATGAATTTTTTTTTTCTTCAACATTTCCCTGTTGGAGATGCGGAGTTATTTTGCTGGCAACGGGTCAATGGGATCAGCTGCTATGCACGAGGAAAGAGTATTTTGAAAAGCGGATATTTTCTGTTTTACGGGACATTTATCTCTCTGTTCTTACCAGGTCGACCGTCATAAACCGGATGAGACTGGAAATACATACCTGAAAGAGAAGAAATCGTGAGTTGAAAGGGAAAAGGCTTTTTCCCCCCTCCTCGTCTTCTCGCTAGATTCTTAAGGTTAGCTTGGGGATTTTCTTTCGCGTGATGGATCCCTTCATCGGTTTGATGCAAACTGCTTGTACCGATGTCATAACCGCCACCCGGGCGCCAGGGGTTCCGAAAGTTTGAGAGGCCGACTTTTTTTTTTTTTTTCAAACAGCAGTTCTTCTTTTGTTCCTCTTGAGTTTGCGAGAAGGAAACCCGAGATTGAGGAAAGACTGAGTCAGAAAAGGCGAACAGAGCCGTGATACGTGGGGCGCTCATAAAAATTCCTCATTTCATGGCCCATGCAATGAGTTTCTTTTTTTAACAAGAAATTCTTTCGTGACCCTCTTCGGCAATTTCGGATATTTTATGTCCATCGAAGGGCTCTTTATACGAAAGTCAAGGATTTTGAAGTATTGTTATCATTTTTGTTCTTTTTATGAGCCTTCTTGTTCATGTCCGGAACTTCAGCTCAAAATGATTTGCGAGGACCCAAAAGTGTGTGATACATTTTATCCGACTTCAAACTAGATTGACCATTTTTTTCAGAAACGATATTTTATATATATTTTTGGAACATACCTTCCTCTGTGACATTGTTGCGCAAAATATATAGGGCGCATCCTTGACACGCGTAGTTACTTTACATTATGCGAAACATTTGTGCCAAAATCAGGGTTTATTGTATGATTTATTAATTATTGATAGAGAAAAACTTCTTCAATGGAAACCGTGGCATCAGTAAGCTGTTAATCATCTTCTGAAACTAAAAGTTGATGGGAGACTAAAAACGAAAGATCCAGGACCATGAATCAAAGTCATGTTTTCGTCGGAACTTTCGCATTGCCCCCAACAGTGCCCGGAACTCGCTACTATAGGAGAGGAGTGAGCCCGGTGTCGCTTTTCCGGCGGCTGCTTGAATTTCAGCGTGACCCAGTTGAAACGCTGTCGTCTTTCGGCGAACGGCAAAAAGGGGGGAAAAAATCTCTGGTTCGTCGTCATCGTCGTTGTCGTTGTCGCTGTCGACTTCTTCTTCTTCTTCTTCTAGCTTCCCCCCGTCGCAGTTTTCGTTTCGTCCCCCACCCTCAAGCCGGCCCTACTCCTCGCATGACAGCGTCGGGAGATGTTCGCAAAGACAGAGGTCGAAGTTCGGCAAAACGGTTTTGCCGTTTGCGTCTCGAGGGACATGACACCGATCAGTCTCACTGCTCATTCCCATGCGAACTTGTGCACTTCCGAATTTCTTTCCGCATTCCACTGGAGCAAAATCCGAATCCGTACTGACGTTCGCATGAAAGATTTCGTACCTCTTCATTCCGTGACGCTCACCTGGATTTCAAATAACTATGAAAATGCTCTTCACTGAAGAAATAGGTTTTCTTCCGAAAACAAGAACAAAGGCATTTGCAATACCAACCACAATGATTGAAGAAACTCTGTCTCGACAAAATTTACTCAACGACAAAAAACTGTATATGTTTACAAATGAACAAAAATTTCATCCAGAAATAAACTTATTCAAAGGGATGGAAAATATTTTGCTGTGACCGAGCAGACGAATGTTCTGTTCGGAGATGAAGAGAAAAAAAATGTTGTGGACGGAATTTTGTTTAAAAATAAAATGGAATTAAAAACTGAAGAAATGGAAAGGTCGAAGAAAAAGACGTTCTCAGCTTCTCAATATTGCTCAATTCAGACGCAGTTTCAAATTTTTCAGTTTCAAATAAGACAACCATCTTCTGTAAATATGCAATATTTTTTGAACTCAATATTGAAATTCAATAGAAATCAAAGCGTAGAATAAACTAGCGCTGTGTCTTACTTTGCTTGACTGTTGAGTTCGGCCAGAATCATTTTCAGTTCGAAGACGAATAAACATATTTTACTGTATGTAGGATTGGTGTTCGAACGATTGAAAAAAATGTAAAAAAGTAGAGCGTTGCAGCAAAAAAAAAAAGAACGTGATGTACTGATGTACAGTACTGTACTCGTATTCAGCGTGAAAATGGATCGAGGGACCCCATTCGGAAATTCGATCGAATTCTTAACTTTCATTTCTCTCGCCACTTTGAAAGGAACTTATGTTTCAAGGATTTGGATTCTATGAGTTTGGAAGTAAATTTGAACATGTTTTGAATTGATCCCAATACAGTGCAGAGCATGCGATACATTTCCAAACGAGTCAAGGTTTCAAAAATCTGCTTTCCTGTCCACGGACGGCAGTGAATTCAGTTAATGGGCAATGACTTTTTCGGATCGGCAAAAAAAGTTTCAGAAATTTTGAAACGGTATAAAGATAAGATCAAGGTTTATAATGGATCAACTGTTCGGTGCAGAAACAGTAGCACAACTTCCGGAGAACCCTGAGGACACGCGTACTTGCTCCGGGATATTCCTTCGGTCTCGGCGAGATTGAATTGAAGTTCAATTGGAAACGAAGGAGAGATGTCAGTGCGGCATGTTGTTTTTTTGTGCTTTTTTGTTTCTTGAGGAGATGTTCTTGGGAAAGTGTGGTTGAAAAATGTCAAGCGTCGCCCAGCCGTCGACGACGTCAGAGCTCGTGTCCCTCGACGCGTGCTCTCCATCCCGTCGAAGCCCTTCGACGACGCACGACAGTGACGTGAGCTGTGGAATTCGCGCTGGGACTATCCAGCAGCGATCCTTTTTTTTTGACACTCTCGTGGAGGATGTTGATTTTGTTTCCAACCGTTATTTCTTCTTTTTGCTACCAATTTTTTAAAAATCGCTATAACGAATACTGTATCTTCAAGTGCTAAGACCGACCTCCTGTTGGAAATACACTATACCACCGGTGGATATTATTAGTTGTGTTTTCAACTGCTCTCAAATTCGATGAAATTTTAGATAAGATCCACAAGTCCGTTTTTTTTCACTATCTCGTGTCAAAACATACTTCCATTAAATTGATCTTTCGTTCGGAATGGTCGCTTTCGTCATCGACCCGATATCCGAGACCGCACATCTGTGCGAGAATGCGTAAAAGCTACTGTATTGTTTGAACTTTATAAAGTAGGTGTCGCTAGAAGCCAGCTCAACATTATCATCCAATCCTGTTCCATCTCGTTTTTTGCCTTATGCTCTATAGCAGGCCATCGCAGCGAATGTTAGTTTATGCATCTACGTCCGCCTGCTGCCCTGTTGACATTTAGAGACGTTATTTATGAGATGAGAAGCTCATGGCTGAATCATCAATGCTTGACATCTATGTCTTACGCGTGACGTAGTCTGCATTCACTGCCAGAATAATTCATTGCAAGTTCTTCAACGACGTGCATTGGCGCTGCAGTCAAATGAAGTCATCCTATTTTATGCAGTTGCAGGACTTGTACTGTATATGGATGACTGAATGATTCTCTTGCTCAACTGGTGAGATTCGGTGCTACACAAATGACGTTATTAAACCAGTACTGGGTGTCAACATGGGTTGGGAATGAAACCTTGACGGAAACGCCCAACGCTGAATCATTTACAGCACGGATGATCACCTCGATAACCGAAGCATTGACATGTCGTACAATGAAGCATTTCCACTGCAACGTTCCGAATCCAGCTGCGAAGCGGAAATAAATGAACGGTGGTATTGAAGTGTATCACATGCTTCATCTATGCTTCCACCATCTTTTCAATACCAAGATTGGCGCCGTAGGGGAAATATGTGAAAAACTGGTGATGCTTATCTTTTATTTTTTTTAACTCTCTAACGCTATTAGCGTACTTCAATTCACCGAAGAAATGATTCCTGTCCAGTTTCTAATTTTTAGAGATGGATTGCGTTCTTGAAAGAAAAGAAATCCAACTGAATGTGAACAGATGCATGTTGCAATTAAAATCGAAGACCGACTCAGAACAACTTCGGGAAAACTAAATGTTACACCCCTTGAATCTTCCTTTTCATTCTCTGCGCAATCCTACCAACACAGATGAAAGAAAATGTAGCAAAATAAATATAAATAACCTTTGAACTATTAATCAACCAGTGAAACATTTTTCATGTCTTACTTTTCATAAACTTTAAATTACATTTAAATGGTGAAAAATCTTGTTCGAGGCTCTTCAACCCTCGTAAGAAACCGCGTCGCAACTTTCTCTGCCAAAATAATTTTCAAATTCAATTTCTGGTCACAATTATACATTTGAAAAGTTTTAAAATTAGACTGAATCAAGAGAATGTCGTGTGCGATTAAAAAACGAGAATAAGGAACTATTTACCACTATTTTACTTGGCATTAGGGTAAAAACTTCAACAGTTGAAACAAGCCAGCAGACGAGTACTAAGGTTTAAAAAGTCACTTCTGTCAGTTTGGAGATTCATCGAGGGACCAGCAAAAAATGTAATTCAGGTTGGTTTTCATTTAGGGAAACGCGCATTTTTGTCAGGGCAAAGAAACAAGAATCACAGAAAATTGTAATTGATGATATTCTGGACCGTGAGTTGCTTCTTGAATGAGTTGAAATGATGCTGCAGTTGAAGGCAAGGGTTCATTTGCCCAATTTAACTTTCATTTTTGTTGAAAACGCACCAAATGAAATTGTTATTGCTTTCCTCTTTGTTGTGTCGATGAAATAATAGCCAAAAAGCCTCAAGAAAATCAGGGATTACGCTTTCCAGTGGAAGGAGGTTACTTTTAAATGCATTGCTTCTGAAAGAATTCAAACAGGGGCTTTAAAATTTTTGAAAAGGGAGGTATTCAACGTTTAGAGGTTCAAGTTATGAAGGTTTAACCTTATTACATTGAGTTGAAGAACTCAGAGCTAGAGGCGGTCAAGGTCAAGGGTTCCTTTTGCTGTCAGACTCAATTGTCTAGTGACCCATCCGGAGGTTATATCTTACACTGAGACGGAGTCTTTGGATGTGTCTTGGGGTACTTGAGCTAAAGAAGCGCACCCAAGAACTTCGAACCAGCCTCTTGTACTGTATGACGGGTTGGATAGGCTGCTCGAAATGACATTGTTCATCGAAAAAGTAATTTCCGGCGGAAGAAGTACCTTACCTGGATCGCTCCTCGGCACGCGACTGGATCCCCATGAAATGAAAGCTTTTCTTAGTCCAGAACAGGAGTCGCGTGTTCTACGAATGATTCGTCTACAGCGACAACGATGCTACACTGTTGGAAAAATAAAATAACGACGAATGAACAATTTGAAAAAAAAAAATCTCAATCTCGCGAATGGAGAATGCGAGTTACATGGACACGGTATACCGGGAGATCATCGCCAGCAACAAGGCACATTGACTCATAATTTCAACAACTTTGTTTTTCAAATTTTACATATTTAATGATTTTCAAGAAAGTTTCTTTTAAAATAAATCTTTTACGCGACTTTTAAAGGTTTCTTCCGTACGAAAGCCTTAAAACTCCAGTCAACTGTTAATACACTAAACCAAAAGTTTAGCTTAGAAGTTTAGAACTAACTCAAGGTTATTCGATTTTAAAGATGTTACCTAACATTTCGTAGTGTCATTCAGTACCTTAATCCGAATAAAACTGTTGAGCTAAGAAACAAAATCTACGTTTTTTCATTGAATAATTTTATTTTTGAATCGGTTTTGGGCATTCGATAGCTTCAAAAATTCAATTATACAATTTCTTTTTCGACCCAGAAGTCGGAATAAGTTCAAAAGACATGTAATTACTGAATAAGTATTGTTCTCAAATTTTAAGGATTCGGTGTCGGGTTTTTAATCTAGATACGGTCCTTTATTGAAAAAGTAAAATCAAATAAGATCTAAAAGAATTAACAAATGAGATTTCTAAATTAAGTTTCCACGGTTGGTATTCAAATGAACCTGAATCATATTTTTTCTTACTCAAATTAATCATCGGAGGATAATCTCCTAGCCAATGATAAGCGAATGAATTTTTCAATCGAAAACAAATGCTGTTATCTGTTGGGAGAAATGCGATGCAAAATGTTATGCATTGCTTTGAGGTAATTTTCTGTTCGTCGGTCATTAGAAATCTTTCTTCACTAAATATTTTTTTCCGTCAAATACGGGCTGTGTCGCTGGCAAGTAGGTCAAACGAGGTTACGTTTCAGCTATATAGGCATAAAATCATGATCGATTCCATGCAAGGTTGTACCATAAGTATCATCACAAAGAAAGAAAAAAAAAGAAGGTTTGGACGATTCTTTGGAAAATCCTTTTCGTATTAGTGAAGGCTAAAAATAGCGGCTATGTTCGGTGTTCCTCGTCCTTCGATCTCTCGCGTGAGATCCGGTAGCATTTTCTGAACCCCTTTTTCTGGCGAAGCATAAAAGGGAATACGAGACCGACTGAACAATCCCGTGTATGTTTTATTTGTATTTATTCGCCGTATTTACATTTTCCACCGCATAACCCATACGTGCTGGGCCCTCGAAAGTCCCCGTGACGGCTTCTGTCATTCTGGTGATTTATGGCGTGATTCGGCATTCACCTGACGCGACGTAGTCACGCTTCACTGTGCATACTGCTGTATCATGCCGACGAGAAAATGACGGCTATATGCTGATGACCTGAATATCGGGTTTATTTTCCGGTTTATTTGATAGACCTGGGAGTAATATATGCTGTGGCGGTAATTCACCCATCTATTATACTTGGCCCACCTTCTTAACTACGGTATATTCCGGCCCCATCTTGCATCACACTTTTTTTCTCACGTCGACTGACCCGAGATCTGTGTCTCGTTAATCGGTGAATAATTTTTTTGCCGGCTTTGACAATGCGTGACGGAATTAAGTATAAGAAGTATAATCGGAAAATGGCGAGTAAAAAAGGCGCGGGCAGTTAAATGGAGCACATCGGATTGAAGGCATGTATTATCATATTTTTCTGAAAGCGTTTTCTTTCTTTTTTTTGAAGCGTCTATCGGTTATTTTGAGATTAACCTAAAAGATTTACCTGCTGACCTTTCTAATGAGTCTCGCGCCGACGATAAGCTTTTTGTCTAAGTGGATCATCGTCGCTTGTGCGAGTGGAGTCACGCATGAATATCGTATTATTCTTGTAATTATATTATGACGGGATTTTCGAGAGTTGATGAATAAGTGCAGTACGGTATTTTAAATTTTGAAATATGCATGATTGCTGCTCAACGTGACTGTTGCTTAAACGTGGCCATTGAAACTATGACTTGGAAATAAAGACTTTCAATTGATATTTTCCAAACCTTAGGCTAAAATAGGAGGAACTCCTCAGTAAATAAAAGGCACATAATAAAATGAATTGAATTGTTTTGTCATTTTTTGGATCCCTTTACCTGAGAGTGTTTACACATCCTCATTTAATGAATAATGCTTTAAATTGGAGTGCCATAAAATATTTTTAAAGTGGTTTTTTGCATCTGGAATTTTGTGGGGATTTGTTTTTATATACTGTACATATGGATGAGGAAAAATTAAATTCGCTCTCCATAAAAAGACGGAAATGGCCGACGTTCCAGAAAGAGAGGATGACAACGTTTTATTCCTGGCATGAGTGGATCTCCAGACAGTCAGTTTCCTGCGTGATTCCTTCGATGAACATCTCACGAAAGTCCTCAGTGAATACGACAAACGACCAGGAAAACAAAAACATGAAATTGAAAAAAGTGATAAAAGTCATAAACCAGTGTTGAATTCGATTGTCAATTCACCTTGGGGTATGGGAATGCTTCAATCCTCTTTGCTGTAGGAAGAACTCGAAGATCCATCCGTACACTTTATTGTACTGATTTTCATGAACAACATATTTGCTACATCTTATAAAATATTCCATTGGCTCAGTAATGCTTCTGAAGAATAATCAAGAATATCATGGCGCCTGAATACAGCAGTCTAGCCGGAAAAAAAAAATATCACCGAGGCTGAAGCAAGTTCTCAATATTTTCCTCTTTTCCGTCTCCCTCACGATCAGTGATGCGTCGTATAACGGGTGACAAAACCGCACACACAGAAAAAAGAAGAAAAAAACCGGAAACCCCCCAAAACGACAGCAAAAAAAAAATACACACACGCATACACTATAGGGTAGAAAAAACGTCATTCGTCAAAGGCGTCGGTGGAGCCGATGAACACGCGACACTCAGGCAGATTGGATTCCTTGAGCTTCTCACACGAAGCCTCACTAATCGGGGTCAATATCGCTTAGTAGAGTAATTGAAACGCAGTCTGCGTCGTAGTCAGTTTCTTCTTCGTCTTCGTCTCACTGTTATTTGTTGGTGTTGATCTATTTTTTCCTCGTTGAATTTCCACTGATCTTTGCTGGAGAATGCATCGTTGTTCATAACTGCATTTTGAGCTCTAGGGATTTATGAAGAAAAAATATTTTTTTTCTGTCACTAAATTCCAAATCCGTTTTTGACCGAGCGACAATCGATGTCTTAATTGCTGAATCTTGAATTTCAAGTCTTCACCTTAGATGCTTAAAATTTTCCAGAAGCCTTGCTCTATTTTCTCGTTCAATGGCCACTGAAATTATCCCTTATGACTTTTTTAAAAACTAATTAGAGATAATTTCCAGTAATAATCCGTCAGCTCCACTGCGCAAAAATAGGCTTTGGATTGGCAAGATTTTTTCAAACCGCGAACGTATGCCTCTACTAATGTACATCAGAATATTGGTGCTTTGAATCTTGCAAATTTCTTGAGTCACAGATGAGGCATTTGAGAGTCTCAAAAGATCTTCAATACATTCCAATCTTCTTGGGATTTTCCGCGTTTACCTGAAAGAAGATATTTTGAGCCTAATATTTATTCAAAAATTCATTAAACGCATTGATGTTATTTCGCAAATCAAGAAAATACCAGTAGTCAACGAATTTCCCTCGCGGACGTGTTCATGAAAACGGTTGAAACCACATTTCACACTCAATATTTATCGCTCGAAAATTTGTGCTTCTTTGAATTCGTAGATTCGGTAATCGAGTTTTTATTATGAATAAATGAAATATATTCTCTAGAATTTAAAAACTTTATTGTAGAAAACTTTGGCATTTCCCTTGTAAAATTTGCGTGAGTCACTCGAAAAGTTGACACAGTGACAAACCGCAGTAATCAGCCGGATATTTTGGTGAAGAATACCCCTCCTCAACGTTGGCTGAAGTATACAAGCATTTCTCAATTTTGAAGAACAGGAAGCTATAATTTACCAAGGCCAATGCATTTTTTGCTGTCGACAAACACAACTTACAACTTCTAAAAATATGTCAAGGAATGAATCGAAGGTAATACGCTACTATATTCAACTCAAGGAAACGGATACTGTATTTTGAACGCTTGTAGTTGATTTCATTCTGTGTTTTCCCTCGCAAACACTTGACTAAATGCTTCACATGTAAATTCGCGTTAAACTTGAACGTAGACGCTGCATAAGAATGCCAAAATGAATTCGAATCGGAGGAAGAATAGATTTCGGCGAAAAAGCTCTGGTAGCGTGAATCATAGCTTCAGACTTCATTATGCTGGATTACTTCAAGTCTGACGGAATACTCAGAAATCAAGATAACTTGATATAAAAAAAATGAATTAAAATGTAAAGAAATGTGGCTGTTCAGTTTCCAACTTATTATTTTTGTCTCTCGTGTATGAGGGGGAAATGTGAAGAAGGCGTCGGAAGTGATCAGCAGCCGCGACGCGTCTGACGATACTCGTGACTCCATTCGTCACCCCTTGACGACAATCGAACGTGCATTCCTTTTTCCTCCCTTCATTTTTTCCAATATCAAGACAACAGAAGGTCGTTTTCCCCCCTTTCCGGGAAACTGGGGCGAGTCAACAGCCATTAATTTCAGCCCGGGGAAAAAACTGATTGCATTAGCTCCTCGGGAAACCGGGTTCCATATCCCAAAGATCATTTGTTTCCTCTCTCTCGGATCCGTTTAGGAAACTCGGGGGGGGGTTTTTTTCCTCCCCATCCGCCTACTCTGTCATTCATTTGATCCTTTTTCCTGATCCTTGACTTCTTTTTTTTTCAATCGTGAGATCTGGGTCACATGCCAAAGCCAACTGTCGCAGTTTCGGAATCTTGAGGCGAATGGAGTAATTGCTGATGACGTATGATTTGTTAGAATAAACCCATTTTGTCAACCAGGCCATCTGTAAGCCGTGTCCCGTGTGATTGGACTTTTCCAGTCATATTCAATGCTGTAAAATGCTGCTGATTTCTTTCGAAAATGACGGATATGATCCATTAATGATCAAGAAGCTATCATCTTACCTTGAAATGAATAATCGTGTTTATGTGCATGAAAGACTCATGTCGACTCCCGTGAGTCATTCAAACATATTGAAAGATATTTAATAATGAAATTTAATTGTTGGCGTGGGAAAGTAGCAGTTTTTGAAGATATGTACTTGAAGGATTTTCAAGGAGCGCATGCGAACCGATATTGAGTCCGGTGAATTTCAAAATATCCGTGATTAGCTTCTGTAATGCAAAAATCGAGGTTTACACTGAAGAACCGAAGACTCAAAAAAAAAAAAACTTTGTATCGATTCTAAGTAGAGAAAATCAACATTGTACAACAACTTTCTGATGCCAAGTAGTACAGACATGTGACTGATGGGGTTATTTTTACGTTTCGTCTACAAATTCATCTTCGAAGCCGATCAGCATACTTGAATTTCCACCAGAAAAATCTGGGTATCATCATTAGTTAGGGTTTGGAATGTTCAAACGGTTGCTCAAGATATAATCAGTTCGTTGTTCTAAGCTTGTCTTTGTTCTTGAATCGTCGGATCGGTATTTATATATATATATTTTTTCTACGCCAAAGGTGTCGTTTGCGAATACCTGCTCGGGGCATCATTTGTACTGTTGGACTCCCGGTGCCAACACTTCGAATTTTTGAGTCAGTGATTAAGTTTTTGCTGTTGACGAGGACGTATGGTCGGCTTGTGACAAGGATTACACGTACTATACTTACTTGAAGACATACGAGTTCATTCCAGACGCTGTCACATCCAGTCTAGTTTTTAGCTTTTTCTTCGCATTCATCTTCGACTCCCTTTGAGACGCTGTGATTGTACTTCGGTTCAAATAACTGTATTCTATGGACTGCCGTTCTATAGAAAGAATATTTTTGCGTATAACAGTCCGAATTTTTTATATACAGAAGCTTTGGAAAAAATCGATAAAATTGGATCAGAAATTATATACAGTATTGGACTTGGTTTTGTCCTTATTCATCTCATTTATTTTCATAATTAGTGGCAGTGTTGACTTTGCTCCTGTGAACCGTCATGAAAACGTTCAAATCTTCTTTGATTTTTAGTCAGCGCAAGCACAGTTTTTCGAGACAATTTTTGCTCTCGAAACCTTTAAGAAAGTATTTGATGAACATCGCTCTGAACCGATTGATAGAAGTGGGCGATAAATTATTCATTAGTTTTTTTTTCAGGGCGCCGTAAAAGAAAATGAACGGGTGCAACATATTTTTTTAAATTTACAGTTCAGTTAATGATCTGATCACCTTGTGTGGCCTTTTACCTCGAATACATCATGTGAGAACAAAATCTGCTTTTGGACTGATACAAGTCATCTAATCCTTTGATACTGTTCTAAGAAACGTTTCTCATCTAAAGAAGGCATGCATTATTTCTTTCATGTTTTAATTATACGGAAAATATTTAAGTAAGATTCCGAACATCTTGGAAATCTTGGCGAAAGGAACCTTTTCACACTTCGTAAATAAACTCCGCAAGAAATTGAAAGTCCGTTGCCACGTGAAAATTCTCAAGTTGATAGTACTGCGATCAGCAACGGGAAATGTTTAAACTAACTTTCTTCGGCCTAGTGTGGAAATGTGGGTTTTCAGAGATTAAAAAAAAAAGGTTTAGAAAATGAGTTTACCAACACAAACGTCCCATCTAGCGTCAGACGATATACTTCGACAAACCGCTGTGAAACCGTAGCAAAAGCATATAGGATAGGAACTGCTCATCATTGAAGAAAATAAAAAACTGTGATACCAAAAAAGAAATGTGTCTGTTGGTTGGAATGAGGAAGATGAGCGATTGCTAAAAATAAAGGAAGAAGTCGTGTGTTAAGTGCTTGCGAGAAAGAAGGCAGACGAGGCGGGATGTTTTGCTGAGAGAAGTGACACCAGGAAGTTTTTCGGCCTCGTTGACGAGCAGGTGTCGACGAGCCATGCGGGGATTCGCGGCATCGACTATTGAAAAAATCCGGTAGAACAGACTTTCTGATCTACTATGTATTGGTTCAAACATTTCTCCAAATTTTCCTTTTTTGTTCTCTCTCTTTCACGCGCTCTGTTTGTATTGGGCGTATTCTATTTTACGCTCTAAAACTATGCGAAAACTGACGTAAAGGATCTGAGAAATGATTGAAAACATACTGTGGCAAAATAATATTTTCGCGTTTTTCTACTCCGTCCGAACGCATACAGTATTTCGTCATTCAAAGCTTTAAGCAAAATTTTCGACGGATGAAAAATGAAATTGGATAATTTGAATTTTCTGTTTCGTCGAGAAACTGAGACGGAAGTGTCAGGATAAAATTACAGAAATTATGAATTTCTTTCATCAAACCTCATAAAGGAATGAGTCAATAAAACAGACTAGAGTGTGGGAATACATTTTGCGATTTTCCTATCGAGGATGTGCAGAAGTTTGAATATTAATCCGCATTCTGCCGCCTGCGAAATCCGTGCCTTTTCTTTGCCATCATGCGAAATCACTTTAAAAATTAAAAATAAATGTATAGGTCACAGAGAACGATAGCCAATACGGTATACAGCTATGCATCTAAATAAACGAAACGATGGAAGGGGTTTTGCCTCGTAAATTATTCAAACGTGTGCTAGACTATGACAGGTCTCACAGCAGGAACCCGATGAAACAAATTGAGCTTTCTTCTATTGATCACAATGTCAAAATGCATTTTCTGTTCGCAAAAATACGACGAGACCTTAATTTTGCACGAGGTTCTAAATTTACTTGAATCACATTTGAGTGAACACATTAAAAGGATTTTTTTCAATTTCTTGGCTTAAAATATCCGGGAGACGGTCTACTGCTCGGACTTTTCTATCAATTCACGAGAAACACTGTTCATTTAAATTGTTGTTCGTAATATTAATCTTCCAAATTTGCGAAAGGAAGTTGATCAAGATGAGATTTCATTGCAAGCTTACAAATTGATTTCGCACCAACATCTGGTGGGCTGGTAGCCAAAAAGTCTTGGGTCGTTAGCCGATGCGCAAAGAAGATTTTCCTCTTCTTCGCGTCGCTGTATGATATCATCTTCCAAGCAGCTCACTTCTACTTTCAAAATCCTCCCCCTTTTCGCCTACCTTTTCATTGAAAAATAAAATTGAAATTTTAAAGAAAAGAAAAAAGCGGAACAACGTCAGTGCCACAGTTCTTTCGCTTCTTCGCGACAAGGTGCCGACACCGACGTGTCATCCTGCGTGCGGTGGGAAGTTGATTCGGCCAAGGAAAAAGAAATGTTCTCTTTCATGGGGCTCAAGTTTCTTTGACTCGTTCGAATCAGGGACCCCCCTGTTCGTATTATATATTTTTTTTCTATTTATACTCAATGGAAAAAAAAATCAACCAGATGAGAGAGAGAAGACGAATATAAGAAGGAAATCACTCCGGTGCTTGCTGTTGCTGTTCTTTTCCGCATGCTTAGCGTCGGGTTTCCGCCAGCAGCGATGCGGTCCTCATCGTTAACACTGCCATTTGTCTGAGCCCAGCGGGGCATTAAATGACGCTGGGGGGTTTTTTTTCTTTTCTTTTTTTCTCACTCGGGAGGAAAACGGAGGCATTGGATTTTATTCCCCCATGTACCCTTTTCTTTCGTCCATCTTGGTACCGCTTGCGTGAATTGCTTGTTTCGGAAGGGGGAATTTTGTTTATTTTTGTCGAACCATGTGTTCTGTCTTCTGTGTATGAACTTGGTACTTTGGCCGACGCTTGAGAGGAAGTTGGATCAAAGTACTGCCGGGCGAAAACGGTCCCCGCGGTTCAAGTACCTCGTGGGGTCTCATTATTTAAATTTGAAGTGTTTCTTTACGATGAGATGAGTATCGGCACGCGGGAGTCTCACAAAAGCGAGACGCACAAAGACGGATCGAAATAGATACTAGATTTGTTTCATTTCCACTGATTTAAAAGAAGGATAAATTGAAAGAAAGAATGAAAAACGCTGCTCGACTGGAACGGGGCAGTGAAAACTTTTTCCTATATAGTGATTTATTTCAAGTTTCACTTCGATTGTCAGCTGGGGACCTGGGGTTATGTTTAAAAATTTCTTCCTCGCCGATATCGAGATTCTTCGTAGCATTGATCCATCCACGAAGGGAGGTAATTATATTAATATTTCGAAAAATATGGAACTATCTTCAAAGTTCTCAACATAAAATTTTGAATCACTGTGTTTACTTTTTTATTGACCTATCTGAATCATATTTTAGTGATGGAAACGAGTGAATTTCTTCCACAAAAATGTAATAAAATCTTGCAGGACCGTTTAGTCACTGTTATCCTTTTTGATGACAAAAACATTCAAGTTCATTCGAACTATTACAAAGAGTTCGTAGTACTGTAGTGCCACAACAACTCTGAAAATTGAGTTCCTCGTGATGAATTAGATTGATCAGTTGGATAGTTGGAACATACTTTCACTCAACATTTATTCACAAAATTCTTTACCCGATCTTCGAAAAAACGATTCCATTACCCAACGTGTTTTAAAAATATCTATGATGATACTACTTGGTTCGAACTTCGCTTTGAAACCACATTTCAAAAATGTGCATTTCCATGGATTTGGTAGAAAAATACAGTACCTTCGAATTGTGTTTCAAAGCTGTTGTCTTGCAAATGTTTGGATTACGAAACGAAAAAAGTTCCATGGGCATCGCAGACCCTGTATCCCATACGAAGAAGGGAAAAGCTTGAGGGATGATGTGTTTGGAATTTCTGACCTTTGAAATATGCGCTAATGTGATCAACGCACGATGTGACATTCGCACCGGAAGTTCCATTTCGCACGACACCATCCTCTCTGAACATGAACGTGTTCCGAAAAAAATGAAACATCGCTCCAGTAAAAAAAAATGGGTGATCGTATTTTGCAAGAAACAATCTGTTTCCATTTGGCGATGATAAATTATTGGCAGCATGTATGTAGTCACTCTCGTTCGAAGTGTTTTTCGCGATTCATGGCAAGGACGTCGTTCATATTGTTCTTGGAACGAACAGCTTGTTTATTGACCTGAAAAAGGATGGTTCGAACAGATAAATCCCAAGTTATTTCCTCGTGTCAAACGGGACTTGCATGCTTGCTAAAAGCGTTCAATGAATGGTTTACAGTACTTTCTTGCTGCAAAAATTTTGAATTCCTTTTGTAGTTGCATCCTACTGGAATGTGGGCTTCCGAAAACTCCATGTGTCACATCAATTGATTGAATATTGAATTTCTTCAGCCTCATTGTATTTCATTCAAAGTTCCCGACATTCTCCAGAAACTCGAAGGAATTTTCTTTGGATTCTCAAGTTATGTAAAAAGATCATTCAAACCAACTGTGGATTGAGACTTTAAACAAGCAAATGTTTATTTTTGAGTGCAGAATTGATTTAATTGTTGCTTTGTCTTGGGGAACGTCATGCTCCACAGCTTTATTTTAAATGTTCCTTTTTTGAGCAGTGCTAACAAATATTTGGTAAAAATCCGATTTAAAGTTATTCATTGAGAATGGTCGTCGAATCTTTTATATTTTTTCACACACCTTTTTTCCATTCTTCGAAAGCTTGTGAAGTGCCTGTAGAAAATTACGGAACATGCAAGTCGCAGGTACATTATTCTCAAACGCATTTTTCTAAAGGACGGGAGGAAATTAAATTATCTTTCTTTTCTTTCCATTTCAAATTCTCAAATTCGGCGAACAATAATATATTGCAACCCAGGTCCGCCAATGATAATAAAATTATCCATTAGAAACTCAGTCAATCTCAGTAAGTCCACCGGAAAGAAGGAATGCATTTTTCCAGCAAAATGTACATTTTAGATCAACCCTCTTAATTTCCCGATGATTCCTTGCAAATTATCCTGCATTTTCTTTAATGCAGCATTCGATTTCGCTCTACAACGCGTTTCGATCGTCCTTCAAACATTTTGGAGTTCGTCACCATTTAAAAAACACACTTTCGTATCGAGTAAATACCCTGTGGATTAATTTCCTCGGGATATTTACACTAGGCACCACGCGGTGTTTATCGGACGAAGTGAGTGCTTTTAGATTGATACAGCTGACTTCTGCTTTATCTCAGCGGGGTTTTTTATTGACGAAATGCGGACTGAGTGTAGACTCCAATTTCCCTCAGGCTTGACGTGGCTTGCATTATTTAATTATGTTGCCGCGGGTTTATATACACTGACGACATTATTCATTCATGGCACAGAAGGGGATCCTCGTGGTAGGTCAGTGGGTCAACGCATTATTGACTGAGTGTACGAGCCTTTCTGATATCCCTGGTATAAGTTCTCTACTTTATTTTAAAAATGTATTTGAAAGTTGGTTCAATGGTAGCTTTCCACCCTCTTCTGGTTCAGCCGAAACAATACCGGATGGGGGAAAAGGGAGGCAGCTGATTTTTTTACTGATACATCTGAGAGGTTAACACACTGACATTATTGAGAGACGAGTGAAATGCGAGTTGATTCGTTTCTTGTTGCAATTAGCACAATTTTTGTTTAATTTCAATGGGCATAACCGTGAATCCGTGACACACAGGTAAGAAAAGCGACCATTTGGAAAAAAATAAAATGTCGCTTAATTTTTTTCGAGCACTGGTGAAATTCCTGCAATGTTTCCAGGGTTTCAAGTGATACTTATTTCATAGTTGTCTTGGTAATTTTCAAGCAGATTTACTTTGAAATATTTTCATGATGACCGAGAGAAAGAGAAATATTGAGGGTCTAAAATAGTGTACAGCTTTCGAGTTCTGTGAGCCTACGATGATGCAGCTGCAATTTTTAAATTATTCAGATCTCATCAGTTAATCAATTTATAGACATTTAGAGTTAAGCCTGAGTGGAATCCTCAGTAGTAGAGTTATTTTAACGCATAAGACTGAACGGCGAGGTTTTCTTTTCCGTCTAAAAGCTGATATTGCTCGAAGTTTTAATAGGTAATTATCCTAGAAGATTCTTCTCACACGCTTACGATATCATAATGTGCAATTTAAATTTGCAGTAATTTAATAAGCGAGTTTCCTTGCTTCGTGCGTGATGCTAGATTAATTGCTTTCAAGAGAGCTTTTGTCCGCCTGGCGAGGTCTTTCAGCAAAAGCGTATAATGACGAGCAAAATCGCTTTCGAAAATTTTGCTGAGAATTTGATTACACATCCGGGAAAGGAAACAGGCGGGGTTAAGTGAGATCTCGCCTAAGCTGTAATTAAGCCTGACGCCGCGTCCCATTAATCTCTCGTGTGAACGTTTATCCCGGGAAAGTTTGAACCCATTCACATTTTAATTCAAATGCGCAATTAATCACGGTCATGGTGAAGAATGGGGCTCATTTTCTTGTTCCTCGCTGCGGCCTTTCTTCCTGCTGGACTATAGAGCAAAGGGAACACGAAGTTGCCTTTGTAAATGCCCCGTGAAATTGGCGTATGATGTATCGATGCGTCCTGCTGACTCTGTTCCATTCATGCGAAATTGGATTGCAAAGTTCCCAGGGAATAAAAGTCACGAGGTCATTGTGGTATATAAGGGATACTAATGCGGAAATATTTTCGGACGAGTTCGTCAGTCTCAAGAGGAGCTTCTTTGATCATGCCCTATGATCCACTGATGGAAGGTCTCGCATCCGCTAATTTGATTACAGATTACGCCTTTGTCTGACATTGTTTTATGAACACATTTCCTATATTCGGAATGCTTGACGGACACCAAACGGGTTTGGCTCGATTTGACAGCGTAAAACCCCATAATTTCACTGATATCCTGAATTATCCAGCCTATGAGTTGGCATTAAAACGCTCAATCAACTCTCGCCGTGGTTCAAACCGGTTGAAATAAAAATGCGTTTTTTCGTCAATAAGATGTATTAAAAAAAAAAACTGTTTACTAGTCATGAACTCATGATTGAAGATGAAGTGCAGTACTTCTCTCGTTATTGCTTACTTGGGATATTTAGTTTGTATCTAATAATTATATTTTCCGGAAAGGTTAAATTTTTTTTCAATCGATTGAACGCTCGTACTCGTTTGGCTCCTTCGAAAATACGACGCCATGGAGTATCAAATGTGGCCCGATTTTTCAAAGTTGATACTGTAGTTTGAAAAAAAAAACCGCATTATTTTCGAGTAATTACAGTATCGCATGAACAATCTTGCTTTGCGGGAATTATTTTTATTCATAAAAATTCGATCTGATAGGTTTTTACTATTTCTTCTAGGATCCTTGATATTGACGAATCCTGCATCTCGAAAAATACCGCTTGCATGTGCCGTTTCTGTATTAGTTGAACCTTCTTTCTTTCTGCTGATTTCAAGAAGGGTAAATGCTGACCTTCCCGTGCAGCTGAAAAAAGAATTCAAGGAAACGAACCGCCATTAAGATTTTTAGTTCTCTGGTGTAATCGTTAGTGTGAGGAATGTGCGTAAGGGAACGAAATGATTGGCAGTTTTATTCCGATATGAGAACAAAACTTTCTAGGATCAAGGAAGAAGACTTGAGTGTGCCCAGCCAGCGTTACGACGTTCAAGTTCACGTCATTTCCCCTCCTCAAGTGTGTGTGTGTGTGAAGAGAAAAAAAAATTTTCTGATCCGCTGCGTCACGGAGACAGGCGGCCTCGGGGGCGAAGGAAATAATGGCCAATCCCCACTTCCTTTCCCTCTCGTTTCCTCTGCTGCTGTTGTTCTCCAGCTCGCAATCGTTATACTGTAGTCGCAATGAATCTCATCTTGCCCCAGTTCCCACAACTGGCAAAGCGGGAACATGGAAAAACACACCCAAAAAAAAAAAGAAAAAAGAATGCAACAGAACGGATCCGCTGAGTATCAGCGAAGCCCGGATTAGGTCCGAAGAGACGAGAGCATTCGTTCATATTTGTGAGTACCTAAGCGCAGATTCATCCGGAACCCGCCACGGTGATAGTGCAGTCGACGATGATGGAGGATGCTCTCGCTATCTTTCGGAAGTCAATGGAAAGCTGACCTGGATTCCAGCGATGAGGCGATTGATCGACTATTTCGACACGGAAAGATGAACGATGGCGCGTATCTTTTTTTGAGATCTAAGCGTACTTTGATTAGTTCGGAATGCGGGTCGAGAGTGATTATGCAACCATCCACTCGGCTTCAGGGGAAAAATTCTTGGGATATTCTCGGATGACGCGCTCTTTAATGTTTCCCCGCCTTCATTACTTTTTTTTTTCCACGTTGCTGAATGCGGAAAAGGTTTTTCCAGCCTTTTCTCTCAGGAGAGCTTTAGCGGGGATTTTAACTCCATCGCGCTTCGCGTGGATCTTCTAGGCTTGCGTTTTCCGCGAATTACCAGGAGGTTTTACTTGCAGTAAACATATAAAATACCTAAGTTCCGTCGAGTATGTATGAGAGAACTCTCCATAATCTGATCGTGAGTCTTCCACGTTCAGAAGGAATTTCCACCTCTAGAATTCAACCATCTTTTGGATAATTGCATTGCATCAACTTTCGATGCTCATGTTGGTTATTCACACTAATTGAAAACGTGGTACAGTATCTGTTTTTTTTCGAAGGTAATCAGATACCATGTCTGGTATTCGTCTTTTTTCGAAAGATGTTTCATTTTGATCTTGGGCACCACTGTATATCCACATGACGAGATGGCGAAAAATAATGAACTACCATTGGAAACTGTGATTACTATAATTTGGGAAGATATTCCTTTAGTAAAGCATATTTGACCTGAGTAAAATAGCCTCTATGGAACGTGATTAGAGAAATATAAATTCGATTGAACAGCTTTTTTTAATGGCATGTGATGGGTTTTTCTGGGATCAAATTTCAATTAATTGATCAACGGCGGGGCCTAAGTTTATCAAAGCTTTGAGCTCGTATTTTCATTAAAAATTTCCGTAAATATTCAGAACATAGACTTGTCCGGGATGGTGTCAAAGTAATCTCATCTTTTTGAGATGTCTGAAAACAGTCTGAACTCTGAATCAGAGTTTAGACTTCATGATGATGACGGAAAATAGTGCTGGTAATGCTGAATTTCCAGGTGTCTTTTTGCATAAAGGCTGGACCAACTGCATACAGCTGCTTGTACAAATGAATTCGCCGTGACGTGATTGTGCCACGCCCAACGCTAGATTAAAACCAACATATTTTCAAGGACCAGATTGCATTAAACTTCTTTGCACGTGGGCGAAATTAAAATTGATTTTCATGTCCAGACATCAATCGTCGGAGCACTCTTCTTTTACGGGGCCCCAAGAATTCCAAAAGTGTCGTTTGCTTGTCATCGGCCCTCGTCTCGCTCCGACTCCGAGCTGCAACTCACCTGATCGCAGACCGTGACCTTATTCTATCCCGCTGTGTTTCACGCGAGAGACTTTGTCTTTTTCTTCATGTTGGCCTTTCTATGCATCACACACTCTTATTTCCAAGAGAAAGCACTGCTAGGAGTTACCTCATTGAGTGGATGAAAACGAGAGGGGAAAAGGAAGGACTTCGTCGTTGCGTGGAAATGAGGCGAATCCGCGGGCGCGAGGTTTTTAATTGCCCGCACGGACGATTTCCTTGCTGGTGGTGGGGAGGAAGTGTTGGCTGAATATGAAAACAGCAGTCATCGCTTCCGGACTTTCAAGGCGATTAATTTCTTCGTTTTTTAAAAGAGGGATATGATGTTCTGCTTTTCATTAATGCTAGATATAGAGACGTGCTGTGTCTTGGGGATGGAGGTACTGATGTTCGCGAGTTTCATTCCGAGAAAAACATATTTAATCCGAGATTTGCAAAGGTCCAAAGCATCGTATTTCGTTTCAACTTTGCATGCTTTCCATTGAACCATGTCGTTGCTGAGCATTTCAACTGTCAGTAATGCTTTGGTGAGAAAATTAATGAATTATTGATTATTCTTTGTGCATTTTTTTTACGCCGTATAAAAAGTTTGTGAACTTTTTAAATCTGTTCCGTTTTTATAGTTATATTATGCGAGAAGTATGGTAACTTTTTCGGGACGGAGGTTGTTCTCTTTAGGCATATTATTTTTTGAAGATCTTTTGTTTTTGAAGCAGTGGGCGGATATTTTTGCCATCTCCAATCTACGTACACCATTTTTTCCCTGCTTCAAACAGGAATTCGTGATCTTGCAATCGCCGAATTCCGGCTCAAGTGTAATTGCACAGTACGTACCGTATATTCAAAACATCTCAAACTGCTGATGTACAAAAAATTTAGGAACTGTTATTCCGTACGAAATGGGCGCGGTTAATTCTTCCAAAATTAATATGTTTCTGGAAGCTTTTGTATGTTTCCATGCCCTTGGTTCCGAAGGAAAATTCGCAAAAATGCCCTAAAAACTCTGTTCTGGTCGCAACTTATTTATGAACCATGACAGCTGTTCTTTCGTATGCTGTAACACTTTATGAGCGGTTTCAAGGTGGTAAAATGGTTTCAAAAACAAAAGAAAATATTGTGAGACTAAACTGCGATGAATTGAATGGTTGAACACGTATAGTTGATTTATTGCTCCAGAATGACATGAAATTCCAAATGTGAAAGGGTAGTTGAATAGCTAAAAAAAAAAAGCTGTGTATCCGAGAAAAAATTTTTGAAGTGCTTTTCTATCAAAACTGAATTTATCAGGTAGGAACCTTTCAAACATTTTTGACTGGTCCAAAAAGAAAGGATTACCTCAATTGTAAAAGAATGTCAAAGTGATGAAAGAAGGTAAAACAGATTCACTTTTGTAATTGTAATCTTTGTGGCTTCTAGTAGTTCTAGATGACTATACTTTCCAAGCAAGGAACCGCTGGACAACTGGAATGGGAAGATTGTTTAACTCTATAAATCAACAATGATGGGAATAAATCGACCATATCTGTATATCATAACTCGTAATATACCGAATGTGATTTCTTTCAATTCGTGGCTTTTTTTGAAGACTGCTATTTTTCTCTATTGTTTTCCTTCTCACCCTGCGTGTCGAAGAACTTTCGAGGATTACCTCATGAAAATGCGTTGTTCAGATATCTTCTCTCCTCTTTAATAGAGGCGGTACATCTTTTGTTGATAAACAAAAGAAGATAACCTGAAAAAAAAGCAATGAATGTGGGCGGGCTGGTGCACATTTTTCCATCGACACGCACGCACGTTTCCGCACAAGCATTTTTATTTTATTTTCAGCACGATACTGGGGAAACCCACTTTGGTGGTCCGTGGAGTCAAACTTGCTGGCATCGCGTGATGGAATCGGGTTGCGATATATCCCGTAACACCCGGAAACATATACCTTATGCTACCGTTTCCAGCCGCTGCCACCGCCCACCGATTGCAAGTTTTAAAAGAAACCCAGTGGGCAAAAAAAAAGGAAATCGAGAAACATGAAAAATTCAGACCCTTTGCGTCTAGCGATAAATAGCTGCGTGTCACGTTTGTCTTCCCATTGCCTGAGCCTTGATGCTGCTCTCGAACTTTGACGAATAACTGACAACGTGGCATTGCCGTGGCACTAAATGGTTAGGAAGGTTTTCTTTCTTCTTCTTTTTTTGTTGTGCGAGTTTCGCTAGAGAGACGCCGTCTGGGTTTGTTATTATTGGGTTACTGCATTCGCGGCTGTCGAAACGTCGGGTGCGGGTTTCACGTGCTCTGAACAAACCAGCGACAGCAACGACGTGTCGACTTCTCTTTTTTTTCTCTCTCTGACGTCTCTCCGGCTTGGAAATGAGTTTTTCATCATTTTTCTCGGGGGGTTGCTTGGGAACTTGGTTTTTGGATGTGCTTGAATATGGGTGCATGAGTCCAGCTGGGTTTGCTGTCAGCAAGTACTGTACCCTGTTTTCGCTTGAATTTCAGAGTGAGAAATTGAATAAATCCTGGCACTAGTTACAGTCACAAGCCTAAATATGAACTCTGATCGATTTCCTGATGCAAAATTTAAGCCTGAAAATGCGTAAGATCAAGCGTGAAATTAGATTTCATTTGGTCGGGTTTCAAATGGACGGTTGGTCCAAGGTTTGAATGTCTCAAGAAACCACCGTGAGTCAGGTTTTTTACGAAAGTTATAGAAAAAATATTAAATCACATTATTGTGTTCGCCCCAGAAAGATCTTGACAATGGAAAAATTCATGTGATTTTCAAACCCTATTCTAATAAAAAAAACCTTTACTAAGAAAATTCGGTCTGATAAAATTCCTTATACTGTATTTCATGCTGAGAAAATTTACGGTACTTACCCATTAATTTTCTAGCAAAAGGAAAAAAACTGTCAACTTGAATTCATCGTACGTGGAATCCTCACACTTCCTCTCGATTTTTTCGATGAACTTCGTTGCAGATATCAGAAAAAGTAATGCTTTAAAACTCAAAAACAGAACTGCACTTACGGTTCGACAAAGGTTCACGGTCTGTTCATGATTACCTGATGGTACGGTTCGTTCTTAATATAATTTAGTCGCAAATTTAACCGAAATTTTTCTTAATCCTAGCCGTTTCCTCATTTTGACATTGTTTCAAGCGCATCGGAACGAAAATCCCCAAAAATGAAAGTCAGCGCTTATTTTTATTCCAGTCAATGAAAGATGTAGATCTCCATCTTTCCTGTACGCGACCTGCCTTATTTTCGAGGAAATACCGTCAGGACTAGGAAATTTTAAAAAGCTGGGTACGGATTCCGTCCATGTGCTTCAAATTAAAAGAAGTTTCGGTCCACTTCCGAGTATTTTTATTTTTCTGGAAGTGTGAATAGTATTAGCCGCTGTGACGAGAAAACGCTTCCATTTATTTCTTGAAACGCTTGAACGATGACCTGAAACAGTTCGGATCGTTCATTTTATTCTTACTGAATTTTATTTGCGGATGTGGTACCGAAACTTTGAGACGCAGCCAACGTGTATCTTCTACATCAAACAAAAAGTTTTCGTTCCTGGTGAATTTCGTGCTTCTCCTTTGAACCCAGAGTTCGCTTTTGACCGGATTGGAGACTTCGAA
>CAJPEX010002746.1:0-35744 GCA_905338405.1 Notodromas monacha
ATAAATCAAAACTAACCCGAATACAATGAAAGTAAAGAGGACGAAATGTAAAGTGAGCAGCAGAAGGGTGAGTGAAATTACTATACCTATAGAAAATTACGAAACCGAACAAAGCACACATTATTGCGTAACGGCGGTGGGTCCATATATACAGTACTGATGTCAGCAACCGCGTCAACACATATATGTGTCAACACATATATGTGTTGTCCACTTTACTCATATGCTTTTCCTGCATTCATATCACTGACTGTGGTATAATACCTTACACAGATTACAGTACAGTTCCCAGCAGATGACTTTCAAACACTACCTATATGCGTATGCAGTGATGTTTGCAAAAATGCGGGTACGGTTCAGTGCCCAAAGATATATAATTGACAGTTTCTTAATAGATGGAACTCTCTGTGCTGAACGGGAAGCCGTGCAGATTATTCACATGTGCTTGTTTAAGAATAGCTGACGAATCTTTGAATGAGCAGATTCTTCGAAAAATAATTTTTAACCGGCGCATAAAGGGTGAGATGGCTTTGTGAATTCGATGTGAACGTTTGCACAATATCTTTGTTACCGTTCATACGCTCTGTGCTTATTGTTAACGATGATAAGACACACACTGAGCGTCCCGAGCATATGTGATTGTCATCGTACAGAGCAATTGCGAGAATCCGCGCAAGACGGTGTGCCAAATATGTGACGGATCACCTGATTATGTATTTCTTCAAATCCTGTGTACTTGAATTGACGCGGTGAATCTGAACGTACCCTACGCTTGTTTATTGGAGCATGAAAGAGGAATTCAGGTTCAGAAAATGTTTCAGAGGTATTCCACGCTGAGATGATATCTGTGTGTGCGAGTTTCGCGCGTTTGAAGCGATGAGCGGTTCGAAAAATTTGGAGAGTGCCTCGCCAGGAAACGATATTGCGTCGCACCGTCATTTAAGCGAGCCAGCTGGTCATCGTAGAAATCGACGTCGTCGTAGGACGGAAGGCGAAGGGTGTACGTTACACCTCAACGTCGAATGGGATCCTGTGGAAAAAGCGCTTCGTCGTCGCGTTCTTCGTCCGTTCATTAAACCTTGTGATATACTTGTTACCGACTTGACGGACTTTCCAGTAAGAATAATGAATGCATCATGAACATGAACGCGGACGAACTAAATTTTTCGTATTTTATTCGTCTAGACACAATTGAATCGAGCAGTTGAGGCGCTTTCTGCACACGTACCGGAGCTGAATGTGTTCGGAATCGGCTTAGGGATTAGTCGAGCAATTAACTTGAGTCTACAAGTTGCGGATCTTTTCAAGACTCAGTACACTGTATTCTTGCGTACAGTTCCATTGGACCTTGGCAAAGGTATCATTCTGACGTTCGAGCTTTTGCAAATGTGACTGTACTCCCGTGCTTCTCAGCAGCTGAAGAATTCACGGTGGACGTGCATTCTGATCTCCGTCGATCCAATTCCTCGCTTCGGATAAGATTTCGTTTGCAGAAGAAGTCGCAACCCGAGACGATAACATGTTCTTAACTTTGAGCGAGTTGGTGAACTGGATGGGAGTGACTGTTTGCGAGATTTGGATCCATCTATGCTCACTTCTAGCTTTTACGGTTCTGATCGTCGTGCGAATAGAGCTCTTACCGCTTTCTTGGTGGACGACTTTCAGTCCTCTTTTCGTGGGTGATGCAATGAATGCGTACTTGAATATGATCGTTTTTATACGTCAAGTGCTCGACCGTGAACTCAAATCGGCTGCGATTAGGGCCGCCTGGAGTTATTCTAATCTATTATTAGTATTTCTCTCCGAATTTTTGCTGTGCGAAAAGCTGCAAGGAGAAAATTCTGTGGAATTTTCGGAAGTGATGGCCCCGGTTTTCGTTCTTATGCAATTTCTTATGATACGTGCTTGTCAACTGCATTGATGGCTGCTGGAAAGCGGTATTTTGTCATAATTTTCGTGTTTCAATAAAATTTTCAGATACCTTTGATTTTATGTCTGCGCACGTATAATAAAAATCATAATCTTTCTTAGGTTATGTTTCGTGCTAAGTAGAGATTGGTGTACCCGAGTTGTGCATGAAAGGTGGTGTATTTCGGGTGGTTTGACAAGTGTCTGGCTATAATTCGTGCAATGGCTGGTAGGAAGAAACGTCCTGGCCTGAAGGTTGACATTCCGAAATCACCATCTCCTTCGCCCTTGTGAGTCCACCTGCTTCCTTACCGCGGTACTAATTTAACAGTGTTTTTTTTTCGATCTTTCAGGCAAGCTCCGAGACAATTGGACAAACGTACGACGATTACGCTCGGCGACAGAACGTTCGACTGCGATTCAGATGATTTGATTCTCATGGAAGTTCTTGGACGAGGAGCTTATGGAGTCGTGGAAAAGATGAAGCACGTTCTTTCGGGAAACGTGATGGCAGTGAAGGTACGGTGGCAGAAGGGAAACACCTACACAGAATTTCAATTTTCCGATTGTTCTCATAGGCCGATCTTTTGAATCTGTCAAAGCTCATATTGTTTCTCCAAATTTACGCATACAGTATTCGAATTTAATTTTGGGAATGGGCTGAAGTAAATCCCATCTTACGACAAGAATCTTTGAACGGTAGTGAATACCGTATTTTAAGAATCAGAATTTTAAAGAAAGCACGTTTATCGCAGTATACAGGGCATTCTGATGGAAAGTTTTTGTTCAAAGTACTTTACCTCAATCCAAAACTGTGCAATGTTTGAAAATAAGAACGGAACAGTTTTGGAAAAGGAAAATGATTTGATTCAGTTAAGTAATTTTTTCATGTATTCCGCCTTTCGACACGATCGATGAAAGGATAATCCGTCTTTTTTATTATGCAGCGGATCCCTGTTACTGTGAATGACCGGGAAACAAAAAGACTTCTCATGGACTTGGATATATCAATGCGTGCCTCAGAATGTCCTTATACAGTACAGTTCTATGGAGCCTTGTTTCGAGAAGGCGATGTCTGGATATGCATGGAAGTTATGGATACCTCATTGGATAAATTTTATCAGCGTGTGTACGAGAAGGGTAGCCGGATACCCGAAGATATCCTCGGCAAAATCGCCCATGCTGTGAGTATTCAGCTGTCGTTGAAAAATTGAGGCCTATTTTAATTTCAATTTAATATGATTAGGTTGTGTCGGCGCTAGAGTACCTCCACACAGTGTTGAAGGTGATCCATCGTGATGTGAAGCCGTCGAATATTTTGATCAACAGAAAAGGACAGGTTAAAATTTGTGACTTCGGCATTTCTGGTTACCTTGTGGATTCAGTTGCGAAAACAATAGATGCTGGATGCAAACCTTATATGGCGGTAAGTTCTTCCGTTATCCTACAGGAGCTTATCTTCGGCTTTTTTTTTTTTTTTTTTTTTTTTTTTTTTTTTTTTTTTTTTTTTTTTTTNTTCTCTTTGTTTAACAACCAGTTTTCTTTTTTTTTTTTTTTTTTTTTTTTTTGGTGGCATGCTCTTTGTTCAAGTCTGGGCCTTGCTGGGAACGATGATTCCCCCACACGGTGGAATTATTTTTACCATAAAGCTTTTCCTCGAATAAATAATATAAAATTTTGATTTTATGAAGTAAATGTCTCGTAAATGAGACAAATTTTGATTTTCCCTTCGTAATTGAAACTATTTTGCGTAGAAATCTGAAACCATTGTTCTTGAGACATTTTCATACGGTGAATAAAAATCACGCAAATTTCTTGGAAGAAAATCTGGCAGAAGAAACACTGCATCGGTTTGATAAAATAAAATAATCTTTGTTGAACTTGCTGAAAATAGTCCATTATGCCCTTTGAAAGGACATAAAGAACTTAATTTCATCTGCGAGTGTTTTAGTGAAAGGGTGTTGCGAAGTTATAGATTATTTGGCAAGAGATAGGAAAGTAATCTCAAGGGAAGCGCAGTACATCACTATTTTTTCTAGATAGCAGCCATAGTACTGTTTCAGAACGGAGATGCGAAATTCCACTCAGTTTATATTTTTTTCTTGAATTGGAAGAGAAGACAAACAAAATCAAGTTCAAAGTACGTAGTTTGTTTTATTTTTAAATGTTGTACCACTTGAAAAAAAAACGTGCCCAAATCACGAAAGCACTTGATGCACGAGTGGAACTTTTTTCGTATTGTAAAATTGTTTTCTTTTCAAATTAGACCTTTACTTGGTACGCAAAACACGTAATTTTGTAGTAGTATATGAAGAGTCAACTGTTGAAGACTCGATTTCATTTTGTACCAATAGAAAAGTTTTTTATTAATTACATTATGACTAAATACGCACTATTCGGAGTGGCAAGTGTGCTCTTTCTCTAGTTTTTCAGCTCTTCCCCCGAACAGAGAAAACTTAAATTTGAAAAAAATTTTTTTACTTGAGTCTTACTGAAAAAATATTTCCAATGAAACACTGATCATTCGGATGAGGGCATAATTTTGGGTTGCCCTGTATACGGTAGTAGCGTATACTATGGAAGTCCACGACCCACGTCAATTTTTATCGATCTTCTTGGGATCCTTCCATTACAGCCAGAAAGAATCGATCCGACTGGAGACCCATCGTGTTACAATATACGTTCCGATGTGTGGAGCTTGGGCATTTCAATGATTGAACTGGCGACCGGGAAGTTCCCGTATAAAACATGGGGAACTCCGTTTGACCAATTGAAACAAGTAGTTCAAGATGATCCTCCGCGTCTCCCAGACGATGGCAGCTTTTCTCCGGATTTTTGTGACTTCGTTGCGAGATGGTGAGTTGATCTAAAAATTTACTGTGAAATGGAAATGTCGATTGACGTTCAGAAGATGTACATGAAACTTCGCGGTCAATATACTGAAGAGGTTTCCAAAAATAAAATATAGATAAGTAAATAATCATGAAAATGTTCGCAGCAGAAAATTCAATAAGTTGGCCCTTATTTTTCTGATGAAACAGCTCATGTTTTCTATTTACGATGCACATTCAATCCATGCTTCCAATGGAAGCAGAGTCCACTTGAGAAGACCGTCTTTTGAAATACTATTGTGGCGTTTAGTGACAACTACTCGGGCTGGAAAAAATCGTCATTTGAATGATCAAAAATGGGAAAATATGCTGTAGAACTCCGATTATAATGTTTGATTAGCATGTCCTAGTTGGAATTGACAGAAAAACCGAGCGGTGTGTATACAGTATCTCAAAATTTTTTACAGGGCGGCTTTTTTTCATTTTGGTTGACTAGTTTTCCTTGTTTTGATTCTTCAGGTAGCGGAAATCCCATTACTATTGTTTCAGGATTCGTCAAATGTTGAATCTTCACGTAAAATCTTAACTGTATTTCATTCGAAAATCCAACACTCACGGCCATTAGGTTGGATGATCAGTGTTATACTTCATTCTATGGATTAGAAATACTGTATCTTACCGAAATGTGGAGGCTTTCGAAGGCTGTGTGTTTTTAAAGCACTGTGCAGTAATACATAGAAGGAAAGTCCTTAGTTATCTTGCGCTGATTTGATTATTTTTCCTGGAAAACCCCTAATTTCGTTTCGCAAATTCTGAAGTTTTTGATAAATGTTTTGTTTGATTTTTAAAGTTTGCAAAAGAAGACTTCGGATCGGCCAAATTACCAGCAATTGCTGAGTCACCCGTTCGTCGTCACCCATCGGGAAAGGGTGACGGACGTGGCGTCGTTCGTGAACGAGATCCTGGGTCCCGTCGCCGAGGAGGCTCCATCTTCATCAAATTCAACCGCCACAACTACCCCTAGTCCTACGGGAAATGTTTCGAAATAATCAAGTTCAAAGGCATCACGAGGAGTAAATCGCTTTTCGCGCTTGGGCAATGGACTTCCCCGGATACTTGGCCGGTCGCGTTATGAAAAAAAACATCCAAAACTATTTTGTAAGTTCCCCTTCGTTTTTTTTTCGAAATGAGCCTATGCGTTAGTAGTACTGTATGATGAAGGATGTGTGTCAAGAACGTCAATTTAACTGAACTTGTTCCCGTGATATTCGTCTTGATATATTTTTCGACGGAGAATGTCTCTCCATGATCATTCATGTTCGGAGTTTCATTCGAAGTAAAGTCGAGAAATCTCGAAAAAATATGGATCACCGTCTTCTTGACTTCCTTACGGATAAGGATACATTTTTCGTTGGTAGAAAATAATTGACATTACTGCTGAAGATTCCGTGAGAAACGCGATGGTGCTAATGAAATATTTCAAGTCCGATTCCAACGAAAAGTTCTTTGTGCTTGCACGGCGCCGCCCAGAAAGCCGTGTTGTACGGAACTGCCGTTCGAGGTGTAACACTTCCTTTTTTTTTTGGCCCGCGGCTATGGAGGCGATTGTTTTCCTCTCGTGTGATCGAAACCAGGGAGACGATGAAGATTAGTGAAGTCACAGCGTCGGGATTTTTAGTGCTGAACGAAAGCAGCGCGTGTGTTGAAACGAATTCACTCCTTACCCTTTTTCGGTGAGGAGTTCTGTCTCTCGATGACTATATTCATTCGGCTTCTTTTTTTTTTCTTCGACTCCATGCCTTTTGTGCTATCAACTCTCGCGCAGTTCGGACGGAAACGTTTCCTTGTTTTGGAAGAGAGTGGGAAAGAAAATGTGCTACTGTTCAGTTGTAAAATACTGTATCCGTCTTTTTCCAATTCGCGTTCCGTCTGTGTTCTGTGCAAATATTTTGAAAAATCACTCAACCTTCGAGCAGGTTATCAGAGAAAATGCCTACTGTGAAGTATTTCGGAAGGCCCACTCAGCAGCAAGGGAAGTATCTGTGGGATTTGCTGGGAAACCTCAAGAACTTCGGCGTCGGTCGAATCTTCGTGCGTCAAATGGAAGTTGCTGAACATCCCGGGGAAATGAGCTTTTACAAAGTGGTGTCTGTGAAGCCTGCCATGGATGAAGTAAGTTAATTCGAATGGTTCCATTAGAATATGCACCTTGCATTTTTTTTTTTTTTTCAACTATGAAATTCAGAAACATGTGAAAGAAGAAGTGCTTTGCGAGAGAGTTTTCCGTGGAGTGAAGATGGAACGCGGCCGACCAGTTGTCGTGAATCCTAAAATTCAAGATTGGCAGTTGGTACCGAAGTCAATGGAGAAGCTTTACGTGGACTTCAAAGCAGTCGATCCCACCATAAAGAAACTGCCTTCTCTTTTGAACGTTCCGCCACTTATGAAGGTTGGTTTCTTTTTTTTTCTTTTTTTTGAACTTAATTTCCAGTTGATTTTTTATACTTGACTTGTCAAAGATTTAACAGAGCCGAATGCCTCGAACACTTTTTTCTCGAATTGTCTGGACTCCATCGACTTGATTTTTGTACCCCTGAATAATTTTTATTTTTCTAGAATGAGGCGGATCTCTTCAATTTTTCGGTACTGTCATAGTACAGTACGTGATTGGTAGCGAAATTACGATTGACATTCGAGTTAATGGGTTAGTGCCTGAAATACAAGAGCAACTTTGACCAACCAAACATTAAGGAAATTACAGTGAATCACTAGCATATTTGCATGTACAGAATTTTAAGAAATAGCGTTGAACCTCGAAGTCTCAAACCTCTTTAAGTCGAATATCTAATGTCAAATTTTTTTCCAAGTCCGTCTGAATTCCATTAAAAACAATGCTTCAAAACTTCCTTAACTTGAAGACTTTCACCCAAAACCTCCAAAAATCGAATTTTGTGAAGGTCTTCTGACTATTATTTTTTCGACACAGGAAAGATAAAAGCAGTACGAGTGTAATTCGTTGTGTTTTGAAAGGTAGTGGAAGGCAAATCGGACAAAAGAACACATGTCTCTAAGTTCAAGACCTTGTCAACTCATTTAAGAAGCAATTTAAGGCCCAGAATATCACCATTACAATTTCCTGTAATTTTTGTTCCTTTCCCCTTCCCCCAACAAAATGCTCCCCTACCTAACTGGATGCCTCCCTGACTCAATTTTTTTCTGGTCTCTGGAAGTTGGACATGAGCAGGCTTGAATGTACAGTATATTGTTGACTAGTTGTCATGCACTTGACCGGAAACTTCAAGACGATATCGAACTTCGGTTCTTTTTCAGTCTATTTTTTTTTTCAAGGTAAAACGTGTCTTTTACATTCGAGTAAATATGAAAATCCCTTGAGAGTTTTTAAATGGAATCTTCATATTCTTCTGCATCTAATTCCAGTAGGATTTTTACCGGGAATACTTCATGGAATTCAGTGCCATCATTACAGACAAGTTTTCCTCAGACAAAATGAATAAATGCGATGTGTTTTTGGTAGGAAATTCTTGCCGGTAACAAGGGAAATGCTGACACCGTCAAAGTTCCGTACAAGTACGACGAGGAACTGAAAAACGCTGTTGTTGCATCGGAAGGAGAGAAACCCGATGTAACTTTTGATGACAGTGCTCCACGATTACACACGACTAGTAGAGCATTGTATGAAAATCTTGAAGAATTTGAAAAAGTGTTGGCGGAAATACCTGAAGATACCAAAGAAGAGATGATCATGGGACGAAAGCTGTTCCGGGAATTTCTAGATAAAGTTGAAGGTCATGCAACGCATGAAATTCCGAAGAAATAATTTACAGTACTTCGTATTTGTTAGTCAAAGTTATGTGATTGTCGCATAAAATTGTTACTTGATCTGATCACGGTATTTTTCGTTTTTATTGTCTGCATTTATGATCCGAAGAAGAATAAGACAATTGGATCGTACGTTTTTTCGGAAGAAAAGAGGGGGGGAGCTTCGTGGATCCAACAAAAATTTTTCTTCTTGCCAAGTTGTTAAGAATGTGTATCAATATCTAGAATTTTGTGTCTGGGAAGTTTCACGTTCAAGATTTGTCTTCGTGGACAACCCCGAGATGGACAACTCGTCTTGCACACCAGTCGATCTTTTGAAAAAAATCCACGCTTTCACCGTTCCCGCTTTCAAATTTGCCGAGATCGAACGGAATATTTCATTATCTCATAGTCAGAATTATCACCGGAGCGATTTCGAATTTTTTTCGCAGTACCTTTTGTTTATCATGAATCTCTTGAGGGCTTCTATGCAATGAAACGTTTAACAAAAGGGCCACGAAATATATTTTGTCAATTTAGTATATTTCATCGATTTTTAGTGTTGACATCATATTTCTACAAATGAACATGAAATCACGTCAGTCAAAAAAAATGTATTTCAAACGACCATTTCTCATTTTCAAATGTCTGTTCGTTTCCACAATTCAACTTGAATTTTGATTTTTGTGCAACATTGTGGGACAACCAAGCATATTATTGGGAGCAATTCTTTAATTGTAGGAACTTGCCCAAGGCAAAGTGCGTCACTCGGAATATCCGAGGTCTGCTTTTTTGTACAAGATTCCTATTGGAATGGCCGTTTTCTTCAGTTGATACTCGAAACGTCACTGGAAAAACAGATCACTGGATCTTTGTTGACGATCCTTCTGAAATGCTTTCAATGACGATGAGAGTAGCCTTCAGTTCTGCAAATTCCAAAAAGGATGGTCGAATTGGTCAGATAAGTTATCGATTCTTCGATTCCAACGGATGAATTTTTCGAAGAGTGGCATTAATCACATTGGCCCCATAGAATCGTCTTCTCTGGTCTGCATTCCACAAATAACGAGCAAAATAAAAATGTGAATGCCTTCCAAGACGCATTGTGACACTTCAGAAATCTTCATGCTTGAACTTCGTTCTAAAATTCCGGGCTTTGCTCAGGAGGCAGGTGACGATGATCACCATGTCTGTCATTAAAACGCTGGCCATCATGCTGGTGACTTGCGCGGAAAAGATCTGCAAATCCGCGGAGTTCCCAGGAACGAAGCCTCGATTTTTTGCTTTTCTCAATCCGCAGAATTGATAGTAGACTGCTGTGGTGCCAAACACATGTAGCAAGTTGTGCGAGCTTCCGATAATGTCGAAACTGCGGGAACAAAGTTGGGAACTTGATCATTATCTGTCGCCGTGTTGAGATAAAACACACAAGATTTTAATCATACTCGTTCTAAAAATAACATAATCAGCAATTCTTGAAAAAGAACGGAATCAAGAAGGTCACCACTCGAGTTTAATCGTAAAATAAAAGATTCTTTTCACGTCCATGCTATTGGATGTCTCGTCAAGTGCATTACAGTACTGTACTTGATTCATTTTCGAAAGGTGGTCGCCTCTCGCCTGCCTGAACTTCGTTTCTTTATTGCTCTCAAACGAGGTTTTCAATGTAACCCTGTACAAGGTGGACACGTGGGCTCTCTCAATACAACGAACTTGTCGACAAAGATTTTATCTCTGCGGGAACTTCTTTTTTTAGTCCCATAGGATTCTCTCCCTCTATTTTATAAGGTTTCTCTGCAACGAAATTTTTCCTGGTCCTTCGATTATTTTTTCTTCGTAGTCCACCCGTTGAACGGTATTAGGTAAATTTTGTCTTCGATAGTTTCAGGTCGGGTTTTGTCGGTGTAGTTGCTATGGTGAAATCAGTTCTGTTTCAGTTCGTTCACTTTTCGCCAAGCTATTCCCGAATGCGGAATGCATAGGGATTTGAGCGACACCTGCGCGACGTTCGAGAAACGACAGTCAGGCATTTGTATAACGATCGAAAACAGCACTATTCTTCCATGCTACTGATGGATCTCGTTGTAACAGAACTTGTTAAAAATGCACTATAAATTCTTGGAAACACCATCATGAAACAGATAATTTCTCGAGAATTGCCTTTGGGGGGTATAATTAAGCAGAATAGTTCACCTGCCGGGGAACCAGCGCTCTGGCCAATGTGACCCGTATACGCCGGCAGCTATGGTCAGCAAAACGACATGGCTTAGTTCGTTAGCCAGGTCATCGAATCGCTGGGTCACGGTCAGATTGTAGATGAGCGGGAGATTTGTCCACGTGTACAGCACTGCGAAGCCTGCGAGACGCGATATTTTCTGCATCTGTTCAGTGAAATGAATCCACAAGTTAATTAATGAGGATCAGTGACGTATAGATGATGAGTGGGGCCTTGAGGTGCAGACGTACTGCAATTACTTCTCAGGCTGTGCCCGTACTTTAGAAAATATGAATGTTAGATGATTTATAATATTTGTTGACGTTTCAGGAAGTATTTTTTAAATTTCGTTGAAAGCTGGAAAAAAAGCCAGAAAAGGACTGGGATTTCTTCAACAGCTGGTCTAGTTCTTCTGGATCTATAGAGCGACTTGAATTGAGATTCGGGTATGCGATCGACTCGACAGCCTTATGGTGAAACGATCCTTGAAAATTGAAAAGCCATTCAACGAATGAAAACGCCCAAGATAAAAATTTCTACTCCTAGGAAATTGATATGCATCACGCACGCAAAAAAAGAGTAGTTTCTTCACAAGACTTACATAGCCATAGAATTAGACATACAATATACTGTACTACTAATTTCAGTCTCTGCTGTGAAAGTGCATGCTAAGTTATTATTATTTTTTAATTATGTTGAATACTGTACTTCATTCCTTAAATGATTGAATCTATCTCACTATGTGCTTCATGCTCACAGCACAAAAGCTCAGATGGGGAATTAAATCACCAGAATTAGAACTACAGTACACTTTGCCACCACCGAAACATGCGTTTGAATCTGAGTTTACAAATTGTCTTTATTGTTAATTTCATCTGATACGTTGTACCTTCATCATTAGCTCTGGTCAATATGTGGAAGGCAACGAGCAATAAGTGTATAATACCGTTTTGAAATATTCGTCGCATTTAATTGTTCTCCTCTTGAAAGAGAAGGGCTGTTCCTGCTGTGTGAGAGGGTATAGTTCTATTCTACAGACAGAAATATTCATAGATCATGACTGAGATGTGTTCTGAGCATTTTCTATTTGGCCAAGCACGTACGGGATGGTTTTGAGAATATGTGTGGCCTTCGAGAGCACTTCAGCGATAAAATAATTAGGACATCTAAAATGTTCCAGACGGTATTATGAATCTACTGTAATTTGGATGTCAAATCAGTATATGCAGTGGGGTTTATATGGAAGCCCCAACACGCTGATAAATTCAACTTGAGGACAGTTGAAACTATAAATAACTTTTCCAATAAATCTGGAAACGGTCTCAAGATGTCTTTTGCATTTTACAATACTTGAATGAGCGCGAGTATCTGAATCTATCAACTCCTTGAGAACATTGGAGCGTTGGTTCATAAGTTTTGATGCATTTTGAAAGAGATCCAACGGAGTTTCATAACGATTTGATTTTTAGTTTATTCCCATAGCCCCATTATTCAACAACACTTCAGTGCTCTTCAACATACCCTCTGCCGATTTCAATGTATTTTGTCGTGTGATTAGTCCAACGATCAAAACAGTGCCAAAAATCTATTGCGTTCCGTTATGTTGATTAAGCTGCTCTTCGACGGCTAAAATGAGGCTGTCGCTGTCCTCAAAATCAATCTCTTTCAGGTCATTTCTGATCACTATTGGGAATTCACAGGGTGCCTGTTCAACAAACAGAGCTGGATTCTCGTCAATACAAAAATCAAAACACAGCAACTCAATTTTTGGCACATTTTTATTGTTTCCTATCACATGAAAAATGCATTGAAATCGCGGAGAGTATGTTGAACAGCACTGAAGTGTGGTGAAATGATGGGGCTATGCTTGTAAAGAAAAAGTGAATTGTTGAAACTCCGTTGGATCTATTTCATTCAAATAGAGTCTTGAACCTCTTATGAACCATCCCACGTACGTTCAAGAATGAATAATAACCTATACATTTCACCGACCTGTATTTTCATTCATTGATATGGTGTTTAAAACGAGGTATACGGCGTCAGAATCGTTAAAATTACCTTCCAGCATCCCGGGTAACGAGACAGGCACGCGATCAGCGTGCAAATCGGGCTCAGCATGCCCGCAATGCCCACATAATGTCTCCCCAACGTCGTGTCATGAAACCCCGGGGCGAAGTAGTAGGCGTAATTCCCGCACGCGGATCCGAACGCGTAAATATTCATGGCGGCGTAGTCGAGGAAGAAGGACAAGTCGAGACCCCGGGTGCTCACGGGCCAGAACCCATGAGCCAGACTCGACGTCAGCATGAACACAGCGACTGAGAACAGGTAGACCACGTAGGGACCCTCGCTGCAACCCATGTGGGCCAGGGCTTGCAACAGGAAGAAGACACCCGGGATGAAGTGGGTCCAGAAGTTGACGGTTTCATTGGATGCCCTGACCAGACTGCCCGCGCAGGATCGAACAGTTGCTGGGCATGCGCGATACCCGCTGAGAATGCCGGGTTCTCTGAATTCTTCGGGCACTTCACTGGCTTGCAGGAAGGTTGTGTCTCGCGGGACGAGCCGTGACGCGATGGAGAACACATCACACATCATCATTATTTCAATGCTGCTCTCACTATGGATAATAGAAAGGAAAATCCATGGAATCAGCAAGGATGCGTGATTTATGAAGTCATAATAAATTAATAATGGTGGTTCAATATAAGTGCCAAACCAGAAAAGGCATGATCATTCCCGGAATTAGTCATGTGCAAGCAGTAAGAGTACATTCATGTGTGTATACAGTAAAATCTCATCACAACAAATACCATTTAAAAAATTTTCAGTATACAGTATAATAAACTTTTTTCAAGTCCTGGCAGTAATTTTATAGGGCACATGTTATACAAATTTTGTTACAACAATCTCTCCAATTCCAAAATAACAAACTTTTTTGGAGTGACATGTGATTTCCCTAATGAAAAATCCCAATGAAGGCAGGATCAGTCCAAATTTTCCTTCCAAAATTTAATTGTGACTGGTTCTTGGGACATAAATGCAAGGTGGGATCAAGGACACAAATTCTCAAAAATTCACCCAAACAGCTTCTTTAAAAAAAATTTCATGGATCAGCAGGAAAAAATGGAGGGGGGGGGGGTTATAGAGAAGAAAGTGAATCCAAAAACTAGATGTTGTATGGGTTTCTGGATGCTTATCAAATCACAATGATGCTTGAAAACTGTAAGCTTTTTTGGAACATCCACCCTTACAAATCTGCGCAGAAATTGCTTAGAAAAAATTCAAGTCCACAAAAGTGAAAGTGTTAGCCTATTATTCAGAGTAAACTTTTTTTTATTGGCATTCAAATGTATTTTTGAAGATCATTTATTGAAACATGGAAAACATAGAAAAATGCCACAAAATCAACATCTTGAATATATGCAGGTTTAATTTTAAAAATCTTCCCATCAATAAACATTTTTTTTAAATCTCTTCAAAACAAATTATCTGTTTAAAATGTTTTCTGAGGTCACCTCAAGTTTGTTGTGACAGGATTTTACTGCATACAGAATGTACGCAATTGAAAGTTGATAACTTGAACCTCATCCCTGCGTCAAATAACTCCCTATGTTGATTGTTTTCTATTATGGTCACTGTCTGAATTCAATTATACAGGTAAACCAGTTACCACTTGTAATTACCACTTGCATATTTAAACATCTGAAAATTTGATCTTGTGATAAAAATACAGTAAATTGTAAAAATAAAAGTCATAAAACCATCGGTGCCAGCTATGATCCAGTGAGTATTTTTTACTGTTTGATGGAGCATCATGAACTTTATTTTCTTTAATTTATCTAGTTAACACGTTTTTGCTTTTCTGTTGCCAACTGTGACCGCACGTCTTGAACTGAGCATCTGACTCACTCCAACCGAGCAGTTCCTTATTTAAAATTTTAAAAACTTCATGCTTACATTAGTTTTGAGCCCTTGTTTTTAACTTTTAAACACGCAGCCGTCTTTCAGTTCTGAGTAAAAAAAAAATCTTGGGAGGTAATTTTTTCAATTTCTGGACCATAAGGAGACAGGTGAGTACCGCCACTGAATACACTCCTGTTCGTTCACGTTCAGTTTTACTCATGAAGTTCCTAGCTTTCCTTCCATCATGAAAACGAACGGATACTTCGCGAATAATGACGGCATGATATTGAGTTTGATTTGTTGGAAACTTGGTTCGCAATGGACAAAACCCTAGTTCACTGAAACCAGGCGTCTTCATAGAATGTCGTTTTCTCATGTCTCGGATATACGGCGCAAGGGTGGGGTTCTGGGTGAGGTTAATCATCAAGGCGCGGCTATCTATGAATTCATCTTTGGAATGATGAATCATCCGTCCCTTATTGAGACGACTGCATGTAAACAAGTAGAAGACAGCAGCAGTAAATATGACAAGTTAAAAACTCATCAGACGCATTTGAAATGAGAACTAAATTTTCATTTATCTTTACTTGAGAAACGAAATTGTTTAAATTGTGTAAACGAATCATGCATATATTTTCGATGCTCCTCATTTGCAGCGAGCCAAGTTTTTTTAATGCGAAAATGAACGAAACATAAATTTGAATCCAGGAACATCGTTTCAGATCAGAAAATTATTGAATTTTTAGATAACATCGTTTTCCTTGCATAGATATTATATCATACAGTATTGCGCATTGATTTTTTTTTCAAGATAAAATCTGCCGCTTATTCGAGCGACATTTTCTTTCTCAGAACGGAAATAACTTCCTCTCGGTTCTTCATTAGTTTCGCATGTTTTTGGTTCATGTTGATCAGAACAAATTGACAAGGATGAATTATGAACCGAAAATTAATTTGTTATGCAGCAGAGATGAAGAAGTGTGATTCAAAGAGTTACGATTATGTTTTCCGATGGGATTGTAATTTGAATTTCTCAAGTTTCATTGAAAATCATGGATGCTTACGTACTTTCTTCGAAAAACATGTAAAAAAAGCTTGGTCGTGAGCGAATAATTAATTTTAAGAGACCAACTGCTCATGCCGTACTTAGCAGCTCGTTATTAAAAAAAAATTTCCGCGAAAATTCCTTTATTTAGAAGTAAATCAAATTACAGTGTATCTTGAAAATTCTGCTAGTGATGCTCCAAAATCATGCATTAAAATATTTGATTTCTGTCTGGTATAAAGAAAGCAGGATTTAAGTCGCATTTATCGGGGCAAGCACTTCAGCCGGTCTCAAATTCACCGAAGAACTTCATTTCTGGAACTGACGTTGTACAAATTATGGATGGGTGATTTGAATTCATCCCACTTTATATTTTAATCAATTAAACATTTTCCGAGAAAACGCGGAAAAACGTGTTGGAAACCAGCACTGATTCACTCGATTCAGGGAACAAAGGTGTTTAGTGCAGTACCACATTCAGAGTTCAGATGACGCACCTCACGAGAAGAGAACGTATTTTCGAAAAGGTACACGTTGCTCTCGAACTCAAGTTTCGATGAGACACACTGATATATTAGCTAGCTTATACACATGAAGCGAAAAATTCCATCAAATTTTTGATTCCTCGGAAAGACTTTCAAAGCACCTTCCTCCGCGAATACCATGCTTCAAAGAGTTCGTTAATATACGATCAAAAAATTGAAATAAAAATACTTGCATTACTAGCGCGTGATTTCCGAAGCCTTCCCTACATATTCATGGTGAAGTTCAAAACATGGAACTTTTGGAGCCAACGGAGCGAATATCAAAGGAAGAGGTAAAGGTATTTTATAAATTGGCATGAAATTTCGAAGCGGATATCCGGCGATACATTTATGCATAGAACTCTAAAAAAAAGAGACTATTAATAGTTTAATCCCTAAAATACGCTTCATTTTAACCTTCCGGAACGATGCCTTTACAACGGAGTTCAACTGCTGCGCGGCATACAATCTGTATAATGATAAAAATTCACGAGGATTTTCGTAAATCTCTACAGAAACATAAAAATGACTCAAATAGAGATTCATCAAGTTTTTTTTGTGTTCAGCAACGATTCAAACTGAATGCTTGACTCTTCTGACTGACTCAAGTCTGATAAGAAGGAGGAGAATAATTCTGAACATAGTGGGACCCTGTCGACATACGGACGCCCCGACGTATACAAGGGCGATTTGACTCAAGTACGGTTGAAAATTCCCTGATATCAGCATAAGGTTTCGGGATGTGGACATTTTTCCGACATTTATAGAAAATAGGAAAATTTCATATTCAAAAATTTGGATGTCTCTTTAAAAAATTCAGCAACAGTAATTCAAAAAGTTTGTGAGCTAATCACGAAAATCGTAAATAAATTCTATCATAAAATTACATCAGTACTCAGGAAAAGTCAGCAAAAATTTGTCTATTTTATATAACCAAGGCTTATTCTTGTTCTCTTCTTTTTGTGCTTATTTTGAGCCAAAATATCAGATTCTGAGTGGATTTCTTCTGCACAGTTGGTTATTTTCAGTATTTTGAAGTTTATAAAATTTTTCTCACATTTTTAGGGGCGTTATATTTGGACAAACAGTAGAACCAATTGAATATGTATACATTTGAGTCTAATATTGGAAAACGTGATCCAACTTACAGATGCTCCAACAGAGAGACAAGCAGTTCCAAGCAATACGTCCGCATTTCGGGGCCCCTCTGCTTTTAAGAACGCTGAAGTAAATTTAAACCAGTTCATCATATAAATCAATAATATACTGTATTAGGTTCAGTTTTTCAATTCAGCCTTTTGTTGCATTTTTGTAAAATAACGCTTCTATACTATCATGTCATTCCATTTTGCCTACATTCATTCTCAGCAGCAGAGTAAATAAACTCATTTCTTATGCATTTAGATACGGGTTACATCTGCTTTTTGGTCATAGTATGATACACTTGAACATAGTCCCTAGTCATTTATTATGCATGACGTTCTTCGCAAGCTTTTTGATCTGGTCTCATCATCTGAATCTTATCCAATTATGAACCACGTACTGTACATCAGATTCCCTGCGCGACCCTGAGTTACTTGAAATTTTTATAAATTATGTAAGACGAAAAGTTTAGAGCTAAAAATAAAATAGTCGCAATTCCATGTTCTATATGCATGGCTCTTCGGATTTCCGAGGAACTCAATTCCATTTGTTTTCAGATCAAATCATGCATTTCTGCGAAACATCAGATTGCGCTTCTTCTGGGGAACCAAGAATAAACTCAGACTGATGATGAAATGACTGCAGGAGATCCACTCTATCAAAGTGCTGTACATACTGTGTCAGAAGAAAAGCACCCAGACAGAAATAGCTCAGGATGAGAAAATGATGAAAAAAATAATAATCAGCCACTACCATCAGAAACCTTTTCAATAACTGGATGAAATTGTTGCGTGGCGTGCGTATTCTATTTTTCATATGAATGTGTGACGACGTTCTCTAAAAACAAAGAAAATGGTCTTATTCTGGAATACTGATGAAATACGATTACTTATGGTTTGTCACACAAAATTTAAAACGCATTATTTGGCACCTGTGAAATCCACAATTTGCGGTGCGCGGTTTTCTCCCGGGTGTTGACTTCAATCCTCGATCCGGGTTCTTTTCTCCCGTCACTGTTGGTTATTGAAGTTAATCGCAAGAAATTATGGTAAACAGGTTGAGCTTTCAGTCTTCTCAAACAGTATGCCTGCGATCATTCCTGACGAAACACGTGAATCACATGCAAATTATCCCGCATTATTCGTTTTTTCACTTTTCGTGCGGTCAACTCAAGACTACCGCGCGAACACGACGCGATGAACGAAGTTTAAATCGGAACACGAGGTGAGCATGATCACGAACCAGTCGTAAAACAACATCATCCACACCATCAGTATGCCTGTTAAATAATGGAAATTCTGTATATATATGCAGCGTGGCCGAAGTCAAAACAATACATCTTCAAATTTATGCTCCCGAGAATTTTTCCGCCCTCCGTAAAATGTTGGAAAACTTGGCGTCAGCTCAGGTACTCTCTGGAAGTTTTCGGTGCAATATTCCGGTTATTTTGCCTAGCATTCTTTTTGTCCATATTTCTGTGAAAACCCACTGCGTTATTTTTCGTCGTTACAGTCGACGATGTAGTGTGGAAAAATCCCCTGACCTTACTCGAAACTCGGAATTTGTTCGAACACGCAGCGCGCGTGGATGCATCCGATGAGGGAAACGCATGACTCGTCGTCAGCATGCTTTTTATTTGTTCTTGTTCTGTATTATTTATTTCTTCAAAATTTTCACACTCACTCATTTAGAGAAACATCGTGCAACACGATGACACTCTGGTAACTTCAGGACTGTCATGTGTGCGTATTTGAGCACTGGTGCAACGACTCCGAAAAATCAATTTTTGTTAGATTTATGCAACGGATTTTTGGAACGCACGAACACCGAGCAATTAATCCGTGTTGCTCAAATAAAATTTTTCGATTGTCTCGAGCAGATCGATCAACAATCACGATGGGTCACGTCACGTGCATTTTTCATTTTCAAAAGATTGATTAATCACATCCCGCACAATGTTATGTAAAAATAATGCTTCCTGGAAGGAATGATTCATGAAAACCTGCGCGATATTCCCAGGAATTGATGACATATTATACTTTGAAATGTGTTTATTCTCGCCGAGTTTTTCGAGTTGCAGTTTTATGCGAATAGGTAATTGGAAACTTGTCTACAAAATTAACTCTTGAAATTGCAGTACTGTACTTCGGGATTCTGATGGAACCCTTGGAAAATTATTCCAGGGATAAGTAAGTGTCGAGTTTCAATTTGTGTCGAATTTCAAGAGGGCTTTCTGCTCTCGAAATAAGATATAATATGAGAAAGCAATGCAATCCAATTTAAACTTACGTAAAATGCTGACTTGTGTACGTTTTCGAAATCTATGATATAATTTTGGTTTCAAATACACTTTATATAGTCACCGGATAGCTTCTCTCAAGCAAGAATAGTAGAGCGACCTGAAACTCCGTCTACAGCATCTGAAACTGGATGCTGCATTAATATGTATAGCATAAACTAATGTGAGAATGACTTATTTGAAACCCCCGACTCAAAGCCTGATCTTATAATCAAAATTACACTTAAACTTCATCAATTTCTTCAAGTAAAAGCACATCATGATGGATGTGATTTGAACAACAATTTTGCCCGAAATTAACGGAACCCAATTGCTTGAATAATGTATGGGCGAGGAAAAAGCATCGACAATGCCTAATTTAATTACATGCATGTAGTGTACACTGTATAAATAATATAAAAAGTCGTGGCTCGAACTTATAGTATCTACAATAATATCCGGAAGTCCGCAGACTTTCCCCAGTTTTATAAAAAATGCCGGTGTCCCTAAAAATCCTGACGTTTCTAAAATTATTTTGAACCAAAATCTGAAGCTATGCAATCTGAAAATTTGATCGATTCCTGTATGAAATGAGCCTGCAATAATTCAATGAAAATTTAATGTGCATTTTTCTAACGAAACAATTTAAAAAAAAGATGTGCGAATTAATCTTATAATTTTCCCAACATCCGCTGTGTGATAAGTATAGAACCAAACCGGAATATCCTAATCATATAAGCTGCATAAAAACTGCCAAAATTCCTGCGTAACGTCACTTACAAATTAATAAGATGGCCCTCATCGCATGCCTATATGTAATTACTGAACAACAAAGTGCCAACACTGTCTTCGCGTGACGGAGCGATCAAATATCCGCGGGATTAACATGTCTCAATATCCCACACAAGACTAGTATAAGTAATGCATGCAAAAATATTACAGACATGACGCGTGATGTCGACGACGACGAGACGCACTAGGATTTCACAACCAGGTTCCTGCATGTCGCATCACCAGTATAGGCCTTTAAAATTACCGAAGATTAAAATACAGAAAAAAATATTAAGACGGTTGTTCGATTAGCGTTTCTTTTTTTGGTTTTAAACCTCGCTGCTCAAAACACTGGAAAAAAGGAGAGAGAGAGAAAGAGAATTATACAGCGTGTCTCAGGCGGAAATAACACGTGCTTATAGTCACTCGAAACCCTCCATCCGGAACCCAGCACTATCAACTTTCCTGCACTCATCCGCGCGGGGTTCGTTTTCTTTTTCTTTTTTTCACCGCCACGTCGAAGCCCGTCGGGCCCGGGGTTGTTTGTCTCGCATCAGTTTTGGCTCGCTTTTGCAACCTGTAACCCGGGGTTCGCCAGGAAAAACATTAACTGTCTGGACTAGTTTATCTTGGCGAGCCGGAACTAAGTCAGCAGCAGCAGCAAACGCCGAAATCGAAGCAGAACACGCGACGGATGAGTCAATATCCATTGCGACCGACGCGTCCAGTGATGTGCAGTCGGGGGAATCATCGCCATTTTCTTGGGGATTTGCCTATAGAAACAGATTATTCACTCTTTTTGAGGGCGTGTTGATTTTAAAATTATTCTGGAATATATGTTCCGTGATTGAAAATGCCGGCGCATTGGAGAATATGTCCATGAGGAAAATTTCATCATTCAGTAAAATCTCGATGAAACACTTTTTTTTGGACTTATTCAAGAACATTTTAGTACCCATGACTGATTTTTTACTGCGAGATTTACGAAATGAATGACTGGAAAAAATTTTCACATCAGATGACCTGCCTAAAATCAATTACATATCTTCACACAATTTTCACATCAGACCTGCATATAATCAATAAGATATATCTTGCTCCTCAGGGATTCTCAGATTTTTTATTATTGCTCTATAAAAAATAAGTGATTTTCTAAAAAAAATAGTCCCATCAAGTATTCCATCAATGCACCAATACCTTCATTCTTTGCAGATAAGGCGTGGAACCACTTGGAAGCATGGTTTTCATTGATTAAAGCTTCCACCCATGCCAAAAGAATCAGCCAGTCAAATTTAGGATTGAAAATTCCAGACTGTGCCTGTTTTAGTCAGGAAATGTCTATCTGGAGAATCCATGAAATATAAGAGCTTTTCACAAGTATGACTTTAACCTTTCAAAAAATATATGTCCACCACGGGGTATTAAACTGGGATTAGGTAACGACCTGATCCACAACCTAACTTTTTGTCAGTTTAACGTTTCACTACGGGAATGCTATGTTCTCTATGTCATATTTGATGTTTTTGCCAATCTCTGTGGGTCAAATTGCTGGGCCTAGGTTGAATTGCAAGTTGACATCCTAGCAAATTCAACAGCTGAATTGCAGAATGGATGAATTGCGAGAGGTTGAATTGTGAGGTACCACCTGTAATGATATTTTTTGAACATTAACTGCATGGATTTTTGTCAGGACTTGAGAAAAAATTTTTTACGCCGAAAAATGAGTGCAACAAAATTTTTTGTTAGGAGATTCTACTGTATTCACTTTTTAGTGCATATTATTGCTTTTCAAATTCTTCTGAAATATGCTCAGTATGTAAAATGCCGACATGGAAAAAATGGCCGTGAGGAAATTTGCATGGTTGAAAAAATTATATCACCCCGGGAAACAACTTGGAATAAAGTTGGATATGGGCGCAAAAAATCGCGCGAAAACATCGAGCAAGAATTCAAGTAAATGACTCAAGTAAAGGACATTGATCTAACATATACCGTATATCAGGGGTGCCCAAGATACGGCCCGCGGGCCAGATCTGTCCCGCGGAGGCTTTTCATCTGGCCCGCCAAGACAGCATGAAAGCTCATTCTCGAAAAGTGTTCATACTGAAATTGGAAAGTTTTTTATATACAGGTGGTGCCCCATAATTTGACCCTAATCCATTGCTGGACTAGGTGTTGGATTGAAAAACAGTCAAATTGCAAAGTGATGCCAAATGCTATGTTCTCTATGTCATATTTGATGTTTTTGCCAATCTCTGTGGGTCAAATTGCTGGGCCTAGGTTGAATTGCAAGTTGACATCCCAGCAAATTCAACAGCTGAATTGCAGAATGGTTGAATTGCGGGAGGTTGACTTGTGAGGTACCACCTGTAATGAGATTTTTTGAACATTAACTGCATGGGTTTTTGTCAGGACTTGAGAAATTTTTTTTTTACGCCGAAAAATGGGTGCAACAAAATTTTTTGTTAGGAGATTCTACTGAATTCACTTTTTAGTGCATATTATTGCTTTTCAAATTCTTCTGAAATATGCTCAGTATGTAAAATGCCGACATGGAGAAAATGGCTGTGGGGAAATTTGCATGGTTGAAAAAATTATATCACCACGGGAAACAACTTGGAATAAAGTTGGATATGGGCGCAAAAAATCGCGCAAAAACATCGAGCAAAAATTCAAGTAAATGACTCAAGTGAAGGACATTGATGTAACACATACATACGAGTACACTCGAGTAGACCCAGAAACAAGCAAATATAAACAGAAAAAACACGACTTTAGCGAAAAATCGTAATCGATTTTTGCTAAAAGTAGCGGACTAGTTTCGGATTTTTTAAAAGCTATGTGCATTCAAGGTATATTCATTTTCCAAATTAGCCAGCAGTAGTTTTATAAATTATCGATTCATCTGTGCCAGAAAAAATAGCCCTCGCGATCAAGGTGACGGGAGGCTCGGTCAGGTCAGCTCAGCTCATTATTTTTTGACGCAAATGAGACAGGAGATTACTTCACGTAAACGAGGTCAAGCTTGCAATATTGCATTGGCTGGATTTTGGCGGGTTGTGCGGCACATTTCGCAAGGTATCAGGTGCATGCAGACAGCTGTTCATTGAAGAAATTTAAACTTGCTAAAAATTTCACCACGTTATAAATTTGCTCGTGCTTGAGATACCAGGTGGAATACTGAGACGCATATCCTATTAAAAATCGTCAGCATTCGGAAATATTTACTCAAGGAAAAATAAACGAAAGACTTTTTCATACGCATTTTCCAAAAGAAAATTCATATTAAAAATGCGGATATACATGCTATAATAATGTGCCTCTTGAACAATTTTAACAATTAACATTCCTTCTAATGCTTCCGCAAAATATTGTAGTATAGATAATCAGTTACGAAATTGTACGGCAGTTTGTGCCTCTTGCGTCCCACGGTCACGCACGAACAATTATCTTGACGTCGGTTAGATGTCGCTAGCGATCACAATTCTTTCCGAGTATGATTTTGATTTTGTGCTGTAAGAACTTACAATTATTTCTTTCATGTCCATCGTTCATGTATATTGTGCATAGAAAGCATGAAGGGAAAACTGACTAAAGAATTTCATTAATGTCTCACACAAAAGTTGGTTTACGGCGTCATGCTGGCTGCTCTATATTTCATATAGCTGAAACCGGAAATCGTGCTCGTCTGCTGCTCAATACTGTATACTGTATTAGCTGTCATGAATCATCGACTTTGACATTGGAAGGGATTTCTCACGCTGGTCACAAGACGTTTCCGTTTATGCAAATTCAGCAGGCAAATATTGTGAGTCATGTGAGTCATGGAGAATTCTTGAAAAAGAAGCGAAGATTTGCACTCAAATTTTTCGAGTTTCAGAGCTGAGAGCTTCTGATAAAAATCCCCGCATTCCTCATTCGCTGGAACCTTAAAACAAACACAGCGAAACGGTACACAGTACTGCTGTAACGACTTTGTCTGTATATTTTGTACTCGTATACCTTCTTTTTTAATTTCGAGCAGAACTGTAAAGAATGCATGAGTACCATGTTCAAGTGCTTGTACAGTATTCCGTCGCGGCGATCTGTTACATTCCGAAGGGAAACTTCGCGAGTGAAAAATGTCTTGAAAGATTTCTATAATACTAAAAACAGCCTGTATACGTCAACAAATTCAGCCAACTTTAATTCCTCTGACGATAATATCATCGCCATCAATCCATCGCAGTTAAGTTTCATTTTAAATTTTAGGGCAATTCTTACCCGACGGTTTTCTGTCTCGAAATTCGTCCCAGTCAATAAAGAGAAAGCTATATGATGATTAAATATAATCAAGATTTATCATCCTTCCCGAAGGACTATATAAATTGCGTTAATAATCAATTTTTGGGTTGTAACTTTGAATTTGACAAAGAAAAGAGCAACCGAATTCGCTATAATTGCCATAAAAATATAAGCGAACAGTTTATAGTCGTTGGAGTTGCATTTTTGTAGAATCTTGAAAGCTAAATTAAATTATAACCAGTACGTGGCATATAAGACGTTGAGCACGATTTTTGTTTTAAAGAAGATAGAAATTCCAGCGAAATATTTACGGCATCCCAAAGGTATTCGGAATTGACTTATTCTTTCAACTGGGCTAATGTATAATATTCCGGACAGTGTGGCTAGTAGAGTAGATGAATTGAAAACATTCTTGTAATGGATATATATTTGAAAAGCATGAAGTTCAAAATGAAAAAATGCTTCATCGTGATCTATTATTTGTATCTTAACAACCACAACTTTTGAAGTTTTCACTCAGATTAATTTCTTTGTTCTATCGAATATTACGCGAATAAATACAAAAAACCATCAGCTTATTGAATGTTGAATCCAGTTGAAAAATTAGAAGCGACGTTCCTTCCAGGGTCTATATTCGATGATTAGGTCTACTTCCTTGGAGAAACAAAAATACTGAAGTATATTTCTCCAAGTTGAGTTTTAAAAAGTCACGATGTCACTTTGCAAACATCGATGTCATCACTTCGTTATTATTGCGGTAATTAAGTAGTAGAATAATCACAGACTGGCACACTGAACCCGAAACATCCGTTTCACTTCAATGCGCTGAAACTCTTTCATCCTTTTATGCCACACTCTTATTCCCGAAGCAAGACTGAGCAATACTTAGCATTATTCTCAGGGCAACGTCCGTCTTATCAACATTTTCAGTCACACGCTTTTTTGACATCGTGTTCACATATAAGTACACTATAGGATTTCAGTTTTTTCTTCGCTTTTCCAGCCATCTATATAGTGCTCCTATAGTTTCATGACACTTATTTTACGTATTATTTCTAAAAATTTATCTTGGATATACACAATTGTTTTGGTAGGAAAAAATGGAAAGAAAAGCCTCTGCATCATGAACTGTTGAAAATCCGCGCGATCAGTCGTTCGATGAGAAAATTTGCGTTTGCTTGCGGGTTTTTATTGATTGAACGTGACTTTCAGCACCGGGAAAATAATAACGGACTTATTTGCGTATCGTATAACTGTATTCTCTTTGATTGGCCTTAAATTTTGCTCTGGAAGAAATGAGATGCAATGGATTTTTCATCTCGTCTTTCGATTGGCGATGAATTTCACTTCCGTGGATTAAAATCACGATGAAATATATTTTCGCAACGAATGAAGAGTTCTAATGGAAAAGTTGTGAATTATCGAAAATTTCGGATTTCCTGCGCAAATGTGACCAACAGTTTTATACTTTTAACTTCCGTGGATTAAAATCACGATGAAATATATTTTCGCAACGAATGAAGAGTTCTAATGGAAAAGCTGTGAATTATCGAAAATTTCGGATTTCCTGCGCAAATGCGACCATCAGTTTTATACTTTTCCAGCAAGAATAATGAAGTAACTCTCGTCGCATCTTGATTATCTTGACTAAATGCGATTCTGCAATTTCATTTTCGAGAAAAAAAATAGACGTAAGAAGAAATATAATATTCGACTTGCTCATTCAGTTGAAAAGGAACTGCTGATTCTTCTCGTTGAAAATGCTGGAATAATTTTCGTCGAATGAAAAAATGCAGTACTCTATATCGTTTGTTTCACGATGTTCGTGTGCGCAAGAAAAAAAAAAAAACCGAGAGCAGAAAAAGGCGCAAAGATATGGGTATACAAAGGACCAGGTCAACATGCTATCCATGACAGGTCAGGGCCTCGCACCCATTTTTCAGGATGGTAACACATTTAAAGACAATGGAGAGTTCACGGAACTAACTCACATATAAGCTACCACATAACATCATCAATCAACTGGAGATTATTCAGGCCTGCTTTAAAATTCATACACAACACACAAATTTCAACTGTACAGGTGGTACCTCCCAATTCAACCTTAATATGTTGTCAAGCTAGGGTCAAATTGCAAAGCGGTCAAATCGCAAGGCACTGAAATTGAATAATATCATTTAAAAAAAAAACCCAAAAAATTGGCCAAAGGAGGTTGAATTGCAAGGAAATGGTCAAATTTCAAATCAGACTTCCTGCAACTTTGACCATTGAATTGTAGGAGGTCAAATTGCAAAGTACCACCTGTACCTGCACATAATGTTATTTAGATCTTTTGTTATCTGCATCCATAGCATAATCTCCAAACCCTTGCGTATGTTTTTTCCCAGATGACATAATTCAGCATGTAAATTTGCTGTCATCCCATTTGCAATACTTTTAATGCAAAAAAATTAAAATTGCACATAATAAACTGCAGAAGCACTTCATATATATCTTGCCCAGGTACCCAACTGGTTGGGATGTGTACCACAGGCATTCCAGAAAATTCAATAATGGCTAGGGCTTCTCAACATTTTCTGGATGTCAAAGCCATGAAGGCATGGTACAATAATGTACTTCGTGTTTTAAAGTATCAGATACCCATCACATTCAGCATGGCATAGTTCTATTTCATGTCTATACTTCACAAGTTTACGCAATATATTTACCAGTTCTTATGCCACTAAGTGAGATTATTGCATTTAGGGCATCAAAGGGATGGAGGAATATTTTTGTGGCCAAATTATTGGCACAAAGTGAGGGTATAACATCACACATTGAGGAGTAAAAAATCTAAGGTTGACTGGGAAGCATTTGGTCCCCTTTGCGAACAGTACAATTCAACAAACAAGCCACAGGTCCAAACATTCACACGTATTGTACACTGAGGCACCAAGATGTGGACACACATTAATTAATACTCAGAACAATGAAGGTCCCAAAATTATTTTTTTTAGCAGTATTGTCTCTTATGGTAACATTCTCAAAAAGCATACATGCAATAATGCATCACGTATTGAAAACCTTGCTAAAATCAACACTTCATCACCAATAATTCTCATGTCCAGTGCAGACAAGGTACCCAGCACTTGATGTACCACTTACCACAGTATGAAAAGCTCTTTTTCATATGCTATAAACCAGTGTTACCTAACCTTTTTGGGGCGGCAGACCAGGAAATTTTCATAAAATTTTCTGCAGACTGGCAAGTTCATTGAATTTTTGCATCAGTAAGTTTGGTTTGAAAGACTTTATGGCAGGCATTTGAAAGTTTTTTTTTTTTTTTTTTTTTGCAAAAATTAAATTAAACAATATGAAGCAGTTACAATAGAATGTCTTGAAAAAATTGGAAAGGTGGGCTTGAAGGAAGGTCTCTCAGAAGGCAAATTCTGAATCAATTTATCTCACCAGGTAAAAATCTGTCTGAAGTGTTGTTAGGAGATGACCCAACTTTCATTTTTTCATCAGATTATTGAAACTGCCCTTGTCTTTCCAAAATTTTAGATAAAGGAAACAAAACTTCATTGCTACTTGTGATAAATTTATTATTCATAAAATTTCCGGCAGACGGGCAAAAAACTTCTGCAGACCTGCTGCAGTCCACAGACCACAGGTTGAGGAACACTAAACCAGTGGTTTACAGACTGGCGCCAATCAACAGAAGTTTTTTGCCCATCCACAGGACATTTTCTCATGCATAATAAATTACCAAAAGTGGCAAAGAACTATTTTTTATCTGAAATGTTGGAAAAACTATGTTGAATAGCATATATGTTAGCGTTTCTCCAAACAAAACTTCAGACACATTTTCACCTGCTGAAATAATTCCCTCTGTGTTTTTCATTCTGAGAAACCTTTCTTCAAGCCAACCTATCTATTAAAAAAAGACATTCCACTTTATAGCTTCTTTATGATTGGTTCTTAATTTTTTCAAAGAAGAAGACACTTTTGAAATGCCTGTCATAGAGTCTTGCAAGCAAAACTTTTCTGAGTCTGCAAATATTTCATGGAAATTTGCCATTTTATGAAAGATGTCCTCAAAACGTTATTGTGGAAATGTGCAAGTCTGCAAACAAATGTTATGGAAATTTGCTGGTTGTCAGACCCAAAAAGATTGGGGAACACTGGAATAAACCAATGTATTCATACTTTACAAGTTTGACACATGCATATATAATCTGTGCATATACACTGAGACCCCCACATGCAGACACATCAACATCCGGACAATTCAACATAGAGACATTTATTTTTCAATAAAAATCATGAAAAAGGCCCAACAAAGGGACACAACATGAGGACATAGCATGATAAAATTGCCAATCAATTTCAGGAAAATTGACTTCTGTTAGGCTTAATTGCAAGAAACAGATATTTCCAGCCCTAAGATCTATGTAAGAAAAATTCTTTGGTACTTCTCCCATGTCTTTCCCATCCATTCAGCTAATTAAAAAATTTACTCTTAGCACAGAGGGACTTCCTTCTCTTTTTGTGACTCGGGTGTTATTTTTACAGACGCCAACATTTCAATTAACTGTACAGTGGTATACTATTCAATGCTCCAGATGTTCTTGTTGGGTTGAAAAGATATTCACTGAATCAAATTCAAGTGGCAAACAAAATGTGTTTCATGGAATTCTGAAGAATATTTCTCTGCTAACACCAATTAAAAATTATATATAATGTAAGTCTACAGGAAAACAAGACTCAACTTCGGGACACTCTTGATGCACCAATTATGTCCACATCTGGGGGTCTCACTGGATAACAAAGTAATCCATAACTTTTCAATAACTGCACACACCACATCCATTCATGCACTCACCAGAATAACTCGAGGATCACAACTGCTGGCCGACGAGGACTGAGAGCGAGTTTTCCCGGCTACCAAGTTCTGGAGCAGCGCGATTTCCCGCTGTTCGCACGACTTCAGCACACGGTCCTCCCACGGGTCGCCAACTGCGTTCAGGTTCTGGTCCTGGTNAAGAAACAGATATTTCCAGCCCTAAGATCTATGTAAGAAAAATTCTTTGGTACTTCTCCCATGTCTTTCCCATCCATTCAGCTAATTAAAAAATTTACTCTTAGCACAGAGGGACTTCCTTCTCTTTTTGTGACTCGGGTGTTATTTTTACAGACGCCAACATTTCAATTAACTGTACAGTGGTATACTATTCAATGCTCCAGATGTTCTTGTTGGGTTGAAAAGATATTCACTGAATCAAATTCAAGTGGCAAACAAAATGTGTTTCATGGAATTCTGAAGAATATTTCTCTGCTAACACCAATTAAAAATTATATATAATGTAAGTCTACAGGAAAACAAGACTCAACTTCGGGACACTCTTGATGCACCAATTATGTCCACATCTGGGGGTCTCACTGGATAACAAAGTAATCCATAACTTTTCAATAACTGCACACACCACATCCATTCATGCACTCACCAGAATAACTCGAGGATCACAACTGCTGGCCGACGAGGACTGAGAGCGAGTTTTCCCGGCTACCAAGTTCTGGAGCAGCGCGATTTCCCGCTGTTCGCACGACTTCAGCACACGGTCCTCCCACGGGTCGCCAACTGCGTTCAGGTTCTGGTCCTGGTCCTGGTTCTGCTGGCACAGTACGGTACAGAGGGAACCAGGATTTGTTATATTCGAACCCGAAATGCTGTTGAGGGATACGTTCATTCGCTTATTCACGCCAGCAGCAACGACGCGCTTGGCTTTCGCGAGAATAAATATTTAACCTCCGGTCGGCGAATCTTATCCTGATATCAACTATTCTTGAATAAGCAAGGAATGTGACGCAAAGTAAAAAAAAAAGAAGATCAAAATGTAAACCGAGAAGAAAAACTCGGATTGAGAGGAGTGGAATTGTACAAGTGTTGAGAAAATAAGCGCGTTGATCCGTTATTGGAGAAAGGCAAAAAGAAAACGCATTTTTCTTCAAATGTTCAGTAAATTATTGAACCTCGAAACGCGGCAAACTTCAGTTACGGAAAATGCCGTTATGATTTCATGCCTTATTATAAAACAAATGCCTGAAATAAACTCGAGCGGCAGAAAGAAAGGATTCAGATATTTATATATGCAAAGTGTTATAGTTGAACGATTGAAGATTCAAGATTAAAAAAAAAAACTTGCACATCAGGAACTATAACGCAGTATATTGAAAGAAAGTTCAATATTTTAAGTTTTCCACCTCAGAATTACAGTACCTCATTTCCTCGAGTAATATTTAAAGGATTATAACTGCAATCTTCAGCCATTCAAGATTATTTATAACAAGGATTCACCAGGTACAAAAATCTCGAGCAGAATAATTAAGGAAAAAATAATACCGATTTTCGCATACAGTATTGTACTATGAATCCTAATTGATCACAATGATTAACACAGTATAAAACTGCGAATTAATAGTTACTTCACGCCTCTTGGAAATATTGCATACCTCAATCTCACAATCGATATCACTAAATTTTATGATTTTTAAAATGGAGCTTTGAAAAAGCTGCCAAATGTTTCAATCTTGAATAATTTCATCAGTTCATTTAACGATATGCCTGAAAATTATCCTCAATTAAAACAAGGTTGTCAGAGAGGGAATAGAGTATTAATCACTTGGCTGAGGGCGAATTTTGGAGATCTTCAACGTGATTAGATTTTATTTCAACGTGTTAATGGAGAAAAAAAAATATCGCGCAGCAGAAACGTCCAAATTTAAAATTATAGCGTTTAAAATTATCGGTAAAACTGTATCATTAAATTTTGTTTTTTAAACATTTCTTCGTGCATTTGTTTACCTTAGTTTTGTTTCCAGTCAATCGTCGCAAGTCACCCAGCTGTTCTTCCAGAGCCTTGACCTTTTTCCAAACTAATGCCTCGGAACAAGGCCTGTGCTGAAATTGTTTCGCAATCTGGGCCGTGTGATCAACTGCCTTGCTAATCCACGCGGTTTCCGTTTCCGCCAAGGCAATGAGTTTTTCTGCAACTTCTAATACGAGTCCTGTTCTATGGCTGTCGTTTTCGATATGTGACCAGGCTGTGTTTGGCAGTACTTATTCACTGTCACGGAACACGAAATAAACTTGCGTTTCAAGGAATTTTTCGAACAAAAACAAAACTTACATCTTTCTGCACAAACAATATATGCATATACAAAAGCAGGTTGATTCTCGACGTTCAGCTATGATGAGCGAGGTTAATTCAAAATTTCAGGAATCAGTCAAGCAATACAATTATCTACGAGGGTTGGTTCATTATAAGTTTTGATACATTTTGAAAGAAATCCGACGGAATTTCCACAATTCGAATTTTTTGTACTCTCGTAGCCTAATTATTTGACAACACTTCAGTGCAGTTGATTGTACCCTCTGCCAATTTCAATTCATTTTTTCATGCAATAAATCCAGCAATTAAAACAGAGCCAAAAATCCAGTTCCCATAAATAGATGATTAGGCTGCTCTTTTATGGCAGAAATGAGGCTGTTGTTGTCCTCAAAAGCAATATCTTTCAGGTAATTCTTTATGATTGCAAATGAATGACCAGAAAGCTTTATTATTATCCACTTTTCAGTGTTCATAAAGTTCAATCAACATTCCCACAGCCAAACCCCCTCCCCACCCAACCCAAAATCCATTCAAACACTTCAGAATGGGGGACACAGAGAAACACTGCATATGGATACCAAAATAAAAGAAAATACATTCCACATACACTTGCACAACTTATGTGTATGCATACACCCCCTTCTTTCCTTGACATTGAAAACAAGGTACAGTATCAGTAACAAGAATTGCAGCATAAGCCAGAATTGCAGCTGTCAGGAACAGCCAGAATTTGCAGGTGGCCTATATAATCAACTAACAGAACTCAATTTTTGTCAATCCAAAAATGCGCATAGAAACTCTATTTTTGGCGCTGTTTTTATTGTTGGATTTATCACACAAAAAAATTTATTGAAATTGGCGGAGAGTATTTTTAGCAGCAATGAAGTGTGGCGAAATGATGGGGTTATGCTCGTAAAAAAATTGAATTGTTGAAACTCCGTTGAATCTATTTGAAGACGTCTCAAAACTTATGAACCAACCTTTGATCATCAATTTTGAAAGGGTTTGAATCCTCGAACAATTGTTCAAAACTAATTGCAATTTTTGCATGCTATGCGAGAATTATTATGGACTACTTTTTCCTCCAACAATATAAGTCTGTATCCTTCAAATGCAGTACTCCAAGATTCGAAGAACGCGCTAATTGCGGAAAATTTATGAGAAAAACGGGCAGATGATTTGATAAAACGCTTTATTCCCTTTTTTGGTCAGCTGACTCAGCTCACAATAATATAAATTATTATCGCATGTTACTATAGTTCCGACATTATAATTAAAATCGTGAATTATGAGATTTTGGGCGGCTGGTATTCACGGATTTCGTGTAAGATTAGCTCGATCGGGCAAAAATACCTTCCATGCATTTCTTTTCTAAATGAACGAATGAAAATGCATTCTTTCAAGGCAAAAATAAGGCCAGAATTACTTATCCTTTTTAAAGAACCAACATCCCCCGCACTAAATCTTGATTAGTTTGACCTGACCTCAGGCAACCGAACTTTTGTCAGATGCGTTCCGACATAAGTACAATTTTCGAGGACACAATTCGAGAGATTTCCACATTTATCATTGCAAATTCTCGCGTCATGATGAAAGATTCTGAAGTGAATTTCACTCGGCAAATTTCAACACGATGACGAAGGACCGAAATTGCATAAGATGCAATAAAACTGCCACATCATTCGATGTGAGATTTCGAAATTTGTACATGCAAATCGCATATCGGACTAAAATCCTTGCCTGATTTATTTTTGCAGTTGAGCGTACAGATTTTTTAAAGCAATATTTTTTTGCTAAAATATTCAAAAATTTTTATGCTGGTTTCAACCTTGAGTTATGTAAGTTGAAATTAGTGCCAATTTCCGGCAGGCTTCAATTATTTTTCGAAGTTGCATTTTATTCAGTACTTGCATCTTTTCATTTTTCGTGAATTGACCGAAAAGTTTTGCGAAGATAATTCAGAGAAAATTTGGGGAACCCTGTTTCGAAATCGAATAATTGGAATTTTGAAAGTTATACCTCGAGTGTTTTTGTCCGCTTGCCTGAGGGAATCTTGCAAAACAGTTTGAGCTTGCTTAATTTTCTGCAATTCCATCGCTTGAGTGTCGACGATTTGCAGCAAACTCTTCTTATCTCGATCAACCAAATCCAGTTGGCTCGAGAAATACTTTTTCTGGGTTTCCATCTCTTTTGCATGAACTCCTTCCAGGTCACGCGTCTTCAGGGTTTGCATCAGTCTCTGGTTTTTCAATTCCTGATCCGACTTCGCCTATATATAGGAAATAAAATTGAAAGCAAATAATTTCCGCGTGAGAAATCAGGATGAAATGCGTGGGGATTCGATGTTCTGGGGCCTGGGAAATTTGCACAGGTGAATAATTGGCCCACATCGTCATAATAACGTACCAGCTGGGAACGGAGCGACGCGAGCAGCGGCTCATAGAGATTACGAGCCTTGGCTTGCTCCTCGATTTCAATTTCATTCAGCTTTTCCTGAGCCGATTTCATTTGGGTTTCCAGCTGCTCTATGCGAATACCAGCATCGGCGGAACGAGAGTCCCAATGGGATTTCGAGCGTTTCAGCAGGTCAAGGTCGCGAGACTTTTTGGCGAGCCGATCAGCGAGTTGCAGTTTCTCCGCTTCTACGGCCTTGAAACTTTCTGCGGAGTTGGGAAAAAAAAAACGGATGATATTCACTGGTGCTTCGAATAAAGGATTTTAAATTTATTTCTGCTTCGGATTGCGAATCCTGCTTTGGGTCATAGACAGATTTAAAGGTAAATTGTCTTTAAAAAAAAAAAGTGCCAAATTTGTGGGACATTATTTACAGTACTGATGAAGCGTAAGCATAAGATCAGTTAAAACGGATAAAAAATCGTTTCGATATTCATACTGTATTTGTGTTGAGCATTGTTTCGCTTGTTTCATAATCAATTTCAAACTTTCATCTTATTCAAAAACCCATAATTACTGAGATGGTGTTGAAAAATAAGAGAATTCTATAAGGAAATTCTTAACGGATCCGGAAACGTCGGAACGGATTTGTCATTTTATGAGGATATACAGTACTAAAAAATCCTTGAGCAGTATTTTTTTCAATTTTGAATTTGAAAAAAACCGTTAACCGAGGCACAACAGTATACCGTAAAGACTGTAGGATAGAAAATTGAAGGTCACATGCAGTGATACAAGCGTCAATAAAACTTGTCCTGATAAAATAACGAAACAAAAATTCAATTGCCGCAATTTCTATGGAGAGTAAAATGTGTTTTTCTACAAAAATATTTGCTGGTTTTAAATTTATTACTTTATGCAAAAAACATTTTGAGCAGGTTTCTGCGATTTCAGATGCATTATGCATCTGATGTTGGATTAATGGGCAGCAGAGAATAACCAACTTTTCTGCATACAGATGGACTCTCTCTACAATGATCTTGTCTACAATGATATTACCGGTATAAAGAATTTTTTTGTGCGACCATATTGGGTTCTTTCCCCATGTAATATAGGTTCTCTGCAACGAAATTATCTCTTGAATGAATCTTATTTCTTGGTCCCTTGCATTTTTTTGTAGAGAAGCTGCATTAGTTTTCAAAGCTGTGAGAGATACAGTTTGAATTTTTTCCAGTTTGGAAATATTTCAGTAAAATCTGAGATATTTTACCAAATATATAGATAGAAAGAATTGTGGAGGCCTGTGGAACCTACCCAGCAAAGAATGGGGGCGTTGGGCTGGGGACCATTTTGACATTGGCATTGGCAATGCCGTTGCAGCACCATTGTCTCAATGGGGCTGATTGCTGCCAACGCCCTTTGCTTTATTGACCTTGAGTGAATGCAATGACAAGGCGTTGGCAATGGCATTCTCC
>CAJPEX010002747.1:0-35732 GCA_905338405.1 Notodromas monacha
CACATGCAGACACCTTGTCAGGCAGACAATTTGATAGACACTTATTTTCCTATTTTAAAAAATGCATTGAAAAGGACTGACATGCAGACACTGACTTGACATGTGGATATTTTGTGCTAAAATTGCAAATTAAGTTTCAAGCCAAATGTCAGGAAACAGATACTTCCAACCATAAGATCTACGTGAGAAAAGTTTTTTGGCATTTCTCTGATGCTTTTACCATCCACTCAGATAATTTAAAAAATTACCTTCAGCCTTTTCCATCAGCCTTTTTTAATCAGGAAGTGGAACTTCCTTTTCTATTTTTGAATTAAATTTTATTTTTACAGATAATGCCAACAATTCAATGAATGAACAAAACATTTCATTTGCCGCTTTTCAGCATTCACAAGGTTCAATCAAGATTTCCACATCAAAACCCCCTCAAATTCAATGTACTGTACAGAGGTAAGCAATGCTCTGAATGTCCTTATAGAGTTGAAAGATATTGACTGAATCTTTTTCAATTGGCAGACAATTGTTACCATTTTTTCATGGAATTCTGATGAATATTTCTTCCATAAAACACCAATTAAAATTTATATAATGTAAGTCTAAGGGAAAACAAGACTCAACTTAGGGACATTTCAACTCAGGGACACTCTTTATGGACCAATTACGTCTGCATCTTGGATTCTCCATGTATTACCTTTTGTACAGTACTCAACATCCATATGAATGAATGAATGAACAGAGCACTTTATTTGCTGCTTTTCAGCATTCACAAGGTTCAATCAAGATTTCCACAACCTAACCAACTTCACAAACATCCATATGATTCTGGCTTTTTTTTCATTAAATACCCGGTAAACCGCCACAAACCTCGCAAACAAACGGTGGCGGCTTATTGAGCTTTGACTGTATTCTTTACAGTTTCGCATCTGGAAGCATTAAAAAGTGAAGATTGCAGCTCAAACAAAAGAAAATAGAAGCTTGTCGACAGTGAAGAAAACTCACATTATCAGCATAGGGAGAATCGTCACTGTCACCCATACGATTCCTCCGAAGCTTCCGGATCGAAGCTTCATAATAAACTTTGTTCCCGGTGGCTCTCGGATGACTTGGAACGAGCTCCAAGAGTCGATTGGTGAGTTTCAAGGCTCCCTCGACATCATCTGTCACCACGATTCGCAATCAGAAGGTTTACACAAATGAGGAACCAAGTTCCCAAAAGAGCAAGAGTTCTGTGATAAGTACAGTATAATAATCATCAGATCCGACTTTAGCAAGAGAGAATGCGATTTTTGAAGAAGTCTACAAACAAGTAATCTTCGTAAAATTGATAATTCTATACTCATGGATTTAAAAATAAAAAAGAGCTCAAAATATCAGGCGAAAGTAAAAGGTTGGATTAGTGATAATCTGACACTTGCACTTCAGGAACTCGCTTTCATGAGCATTCATGCCTGTTGTGCCCCCAACAAATACTTTCAGTACAGTATTCCACTTCTTTTATAAATCTGCAATTTACATGTCACGAAGACGGATTTTAGCGTCGAAATTTAACGTTGGTTTTCACAGATGCTCTTTAGAGCAAATATCAAATGTGTGCTGTCATTACAACAACCTCTCCCAAATTCCACTTCTGCGAATTTCCGTTTTTATACCTAATTATTCAATACGCGATAACGCATTGATCACTTTTCATATTTACCACTGCACAAACTCTAGTGACCCGCGAATCTATTTTCTTAAATTGAGAAGAGAGAAAAGAGGGTGCACATCTCGCTTCATTTTCCATGGGGAAATTTTTGAACCAATTTCAATAGACATGTTTTTTTTGCGGGAAACGAGTGAAATTTTATTGAATTCAGGTTCAGTCTATGTCCAAATTAAATTTTGGTGCGTCTTATGTACGAAATACTGCAGTTTTTCTGTCACAAAACATGGGTATCTTATCTTACAGGGGAGGACAGGATTTTTTTTTATAGACTGAAAAATTCTAGGAGTTTGTCTTGTTCAGGGAAACATGGTACAGTACACAGATAAGTATAGTACTTTTGCAGTTGAGTTTGCTTGCTCATTATAGCTTTTCTGATGTGCATTTATGCAATAATTGTTGCATTTACTCAAGTACCATGCGCACTGTTTTTCTCAAATTTGAAAAGAAAAAAGGAAGCACGTCATATGCAAGTACTGTACTAAAGTACCATAAATGTTTTTTAGGTATCAGAAATTTAGATTTGCATTACACAGTACTTTATTCTGAAAGGAAATATAGGACCAATTTTGACAAAGAAACTTACTTCACTTGAAAATGAGTCAAATTCTTGTCTAAATTCAAATTTAGGTGTTCTTATTTTTTGAAAATATTTTGGTTTCAGAATCACTAAAAATGGAATGCGTATCTTAATCAGGTATAGGATTTTATAAAAATTTTCAATTGAAAAACCTCTGTGAGCATCTTACTCATGGGCTTGTGTGGTATTTGATTGAAAATGGTACAGGTGAATTTTGATAAGTCAAACCTCCCTAAGTTGAATTCCTCCCTTAGTCAATTTTCCAAAGTCCCTGCCTGAATTCCCTTAGAATCAATACATTAAAAACCTCCATAACTTGAAGTCTTTATCTCTAAAACCTCTGTAAGTCAAATTTTCTGAGGCCTTCTGGTTAATATTTCCTTGAAATTTGGAAGAGAAAATGATTAAAACAAATAATTTGGTGGATCTTGAAAGGAAGTGAAAGACAAATATAGCAAATGAACACCTGCCTCCAATTTCAGCAAGGTGTTGACTCATAATGAGCAAGTTTAGGCACAGAGAAGATCCTCATTTATGATTTCCCACACTTATTCCACCACTTCTTCTCACAACAAAAGTGTTTGTTTCCTCAACTGGAAACCCCTGGGAATCAAAGCCTCCCCAAGTCGAATTTTTTTCCTGGTCCCTAGAAATTCGACTTACAGAGGTTCAACGGTAATCGAATTTCAACTGATCTGTTGCTCTCTTACCCAGCATGTATGCGGAAAAGGCCAAATACTCGACAATATCCTCCTCTAGCACAGTAGGGGAATCCTTTTCCTTGAGCAACCTCGCTTCGGCTTCATTCATCCACTGAATGGTCTTCGGATAGTCCCCAGAAACGTAAGACTGACGACCAAGTTCAAAGCAATCCCCAGCACTGAGCTCAATGCCGAAGGAAACCCCCTGAATATCCCCGCGCGCCATTTGATGCGGATCCAGTTGGTAAGTCTCTTGAAGCCGGAGCAACGCATGGGCAGCGCCATTTAAATCCTCCTCGTCCGGCAAACTCAACTCTTCCTTTCTCGCCGTAATGTTGCTTATGATGACTTCAGCAGGGTTCTGTGACATCACGCTTTGAACTGTGCTCCAGTCCCGCGTTAGACGCTTGACAATGAGAAAGGCGTTCACTGGGTTGGCGAGGAATTGCTCGAGTCCGCTGCTGGAGGCGTCGGAATGAAACTTTTCGTACTCGCCGAGTAAATGGCGGATTCGAGACAATCTTTCTTCTTCACTGGCCAAGTAACGCGACATCGCACCGATCACTTCACTTTCCGCCACAAGCAGGTTTTCCATGTGGCTGATAGCAGTGAACATCTCGGCCCTCGCGGAGATCAGGCCGCACAGGAGAACCAACAGTTTCATCTTTGTTCCTGCGCGACACAATCGAATTTATTCAGCAAAATGGGGAAGAAAAAATTATTCGAAAGTTCATCCACACGTCGACTGCGTTGGGAAGTTTTTGATAGGAGCCAGTTAGTTACCATACACTATTCTTAATACGAAAGGAAATTTCTTCGCTGCTTTCATCAATAGCGTCAAAGAAGGATTCTTCCGAGTCAAAAAAAGAATTTAAGCTGCGCATTACTCTTCAGAACATCTGGTCAACTAACATATTTTATTTGAGAACTACGAACCTTCGAGTAAGACGCACGCCTGGATTTTTCAGCATAAAATTTTAGTAGAATGTTATCCTTGAGTAGGAGGTGCACCACATTTTTAGGGATTCTAAAACAGCAATATTTCAAAGATGACACACACCAGAATTTGAATTCAGACATGAATCAAACCTGGATTCAAATAATTCCCACTTATTTCCCTTAAAAATGTCTTTCTGATAAAATGTGTCCAAAATTTCACACTCAAACGAAGTACAACGTGCACATACACTTTTTGAACTTTATATTTTTACCTGCCCATGACGCGCTCACTCTTTCTTCCTCTCAATTTTGAGAAAAAGGTGCACGTGGTATTTGAGTAAATACAGTAATTGGGATGCATTGTCAATTTCGAATCACTGCTCAGTATTTCGATTAAATCATCCCATATTTGAACAAATATGAAGGCAGATTTTTTGGATACATTAGCATTCTGCGATAAAATATAAAGCACATCCTGAATATCGAGTTGAACATTGAAAAGTGCGTCTTAAAGGCGTGCAAATACATCATTTACGCGGGGAAATTGAATTAAGTAATGCCATCGTCTACAGATGTGTGAAAATAGTTTTGAAGGACCCAGAATGACGTCCAATTTTGTGTCAATAGAATAAGTTCACTGGCTTTCGAAGAACTAAATCGCAGCGAGCGGATGTGGATAAACTTCTCGAGCAACGCTTTCAACGAGATGGAGTGGGAATAAAATAGACCAGGTATGCTTATCAAAAGAAGATGCGGAACAGTTGTATGTGCAATATTTCCTGACTCAGTTCTCGCGAGACGGTCTGGCCGTACGATCACTGAGACGAATTCTCTTCCTGTCACCGCGATCATCCGACAAATGACGCTTCACACCGGAATCCAGGACCATCGTAGCTTCCCGGCGAAGATGACGCAACAAAATATTCGTATCGTCGTTCACTATCACCTAATGCAAAACACCGCGTCTCACACATCACAACGCCATCAAGTTGTAAAGGAAAAGCGTACCTGAGCAGATGGGTCAGATACTGTTGATACATACACTCCAATGGGCTTCTTCTGAGATGACGAGTCCGCTTTGTAACGGGTGAAGTTTTCTTTGTTGAAAGAAGGAAGATTCCGGAGAAAGTACGGAACAGAGTCTTTGTCAGCGTGTTGAGAAGAATTGAACATCATGGTTACGTCCTTGGCTTCAAACAGAGATACACGGTCTTGAAATCGCGTCGCCATGGCAACAAAAACACTCACTCGACCATTTTTTCCCCGTTTTGTGACTTTTTCACGCCTGACAAGAATTTACAGCATCATCAAGATGGTTATTTGCTTCACAATTAACCGACAAATGAGGATAATGAGCTCAAGACACACGTCGAATTTCGAATGACGAAGTACCCTCAACCGCAATGAATTGCATTGAGTTCCTCAAGAAGGCTCATCTCTCTTTTCCTTGAAGAGGATTGAAACATTCAAACTATTTTTTGACTACTGCACAGTGTAACTTACGAAAATGACTTCGACAAAATAATTGCCCGATATTTTCTCAAATTTGAATTTTGCACGGTCAGTTTTCACTGCTCAGCTTAAATCGTTCTTTCAATTCAACATGAGTGACAAAACAATGAAGATTATGAACAAGTTGAGGGGAAATTGATCATTTGAAATTCAAACGGCGGAACAATTATCAAAATTGATTAAAATGAGCAAAAACCCACGAAGCACTCAATATCAACCGCAAGTGAATGAATTTTATTCAACAAATTAGCCGACGTAGATCGGAATTCACTTGAGCTCCTTCACTTGCAAACCAGGAGGAAGAGACTGCTTCAACTTGTCGGCCTTCTCCTTGTCTGTCACGACAAGCGTGTACAGAAAGCGACTGCATCGCACCTTGAACTTGGTGTTCGTCGGATTCTTCTTTATCTTCACGGACTTGGCATCCTTCCGTCTTGCTGTGAGGAGGAAATCCTTGATTTCTTTGATTTCACGGGGCATCTTTTTGCGCACGACGACCACGAATCACTGATTCCACTGGGCAGTCAAACCAACAACCTAAGAAGGATATTCCGAAAATGTATTGTGAACGGTAAAGCGATAAACTGCCGCCACACAAACAAGGCAATAACGCGGATAGCTCCCGCTCGTGAAATACAAATAAATTTCGGAATTCGCGGCCAATTTCAACAACATCACGTCCGGCATCGCGAGTCGGACAGGTATGAGAACTGGAGGACGAGTAGCACCTATGTTTACTTCACATTGTGCGCCAATCCTAAACGCCTTGTTCGCATTCCACGCGACCAGTCTCCCATAACGATGCGGTTGTTCAACCCACCAACTTTCGCGGGGAATCGGAAGACGCTTGAAATATGTAAGCAGAGCATCACAAACAAGTAGTTCCAGGTCTTGGCTTGAAACTTACTCCAGTTGCTATGCGAAAATCCCTTCACCGTTGCTCCGTGAAGTTATAAGCGTGAACTAGCGCCCAACTTCACAATCGTTTTCAAGGAAATAGTAAACAGCCCAGAAATCCTTCATACTCAAGATTCTCGAATGAATCTTTTTGATTTTCGCTACAATCACATACCTCCAATAGGAAATCGACTTTACTAAGCGTTATTAACCATTCATATACGTACACTGTTTTTGCTATCCCCACCCACTCCACTCCACATCCCAGCACGGACTGTTAACAACCATACACTGTGATGTATTCGTGGCTTCCCAAAAGAAGTTGAATGTTAGTCTTAACTGCCTAGATGTCACTCCTCACAATTGACGTACAACGATTGCCGCAGAGTGCCCGTTTTCATTACATATTGTATATGCATGGATAGGACATTTCAAGAATATAGTACAAGTATACATACTTTACGGTGCTGTAATACAATTGGATTATCTCGTACTGTGCATCCCATACCCCGTAGAGCTAAGTACGTAGTTTTACATACAGCAAAGGAATTCCACTGCTTGATTTCAAGATTGATCCAGTGAGTTAGTTTTGTTCATCTTCGAAATTGAAGTGGCACCTATTATACTCAATATATCACGATCAGTTATTAAACTGGGAGTGCCACAGTATAACACAGAAGTAAAAAACAGCTCATCTAAATCATTAGCAACGCAGCACTTGATGCAGCGCTGCTGGATCAATTTTTAGCACAATCCTGACTGTCGATAATTTTAAACAGATGCTGTATAGATCCAACGTAACTACAGTAACTATAAGAACGGAAAGCAGGAAAATATATCAGGCGATTATATCACGATTTGCATTTTTTGACAGCTGGTCGTTAAACGCAACGGACAGAAAGACTCCCCGTGGAAATCCGGGACACCTGTATAATATAACAGCATGTGGCCATTTAAGATTGATTATGCTGGGGTGGCCGTGATTTATCATACACCAGCATCCATGAAATGTCAGTCTTCATCAGGTACACTACTGAACTCATATTTTCCGTTTAGAATTAATATCAGAAAATGTTGTAGGGTCCTACGTGATGCGTATTCAGATTGGTTATACATTCAGACAAATAAGGGCGTAACAAAATTAAAACGCGAAAAAATGCGCATACGGATGGGCCGCAAAATGCTATTAAATCCTGAGCGTAATCTACAGAAGCTCGACGATCGTGGATTAAAGGAAATAAAAATTGCAGCTTCTGCCATTTCGAATGCATTTTTCAGCATGATGAAAGCAGCAATTAAGCAATGCGTTTGCAAATAAGCACACATTCAAGAAAACGGAGATATCGACACATATAAACCTATCGCTATTTGTATACTTCTCATCTTATTATCTATCATTCACGAGGAAGATGAACGAACAATTTTCTTCTGATTATGAAGTATATGAGTTAATGTACAGTTTATATACAACAGACTGACAGAGAACTGTACATATACTCATTGAGACCATCAAATATAATGTCCGACGTTGACATCATGAAGTGAAGGAACCGAGATACCGAGCATAATACTACTGTATTCTGAGTATCGTATAATAACTCATATAAATTATTCAAGTCCAAGAAAACGTAATGCTCCATCAGTTGCAAATAAATTTTCCTTACGAACTCCGCGCTGGGAAACTCGCAGGAAATGAACGCTGATCGGTACAACTCAAAATGATCAAGTTACATGATGATGAACATATTGCTTCGTCATTATAATGGCGTAGTATCGCACAATTTCCAATGATTGAAGAATTTCGTTGTTCATAATTTATATGCCTCATATCTGAACAGAATATAAAACACAAACGTACAATATTCGTTTCGTATTTCGTTACACGTACGGCATCACTTTACCCGTCGTCTCTTAGAATATGAGTTCTCCCCATGGGCCGCAGCATCATGAGTTGCTCACAAGAATAAGCACTGTCGAAAGACAAAAAAATTCCAAATTTTTGTGTATGCGTCTAGATTGATACAACATAATTGAAATGAACAACCGCAGTACCTTCATTCTCTAAAATTCTGAAGAATACGGATGTTCCTGTGTATGATGATGACTCCGAGGATATGGCTCCGAATACCGCCGCAATAGAGTTGGATATTGACTCATGCGTCAGCCCGCCAGCAATCAAGCCGAAAATTCAAGGGTTTTGTTAACTCCAGGAACTAATCCAGCTTGCAAATCTGGATTCTCATTCACAGAATCTCATATAAATCACATCCTCAGCCAAAATCCGCATAATCTACAAGAAAATCCCTGCACACGCGCGCTTGCGCACGAACATCATCACTTATTTGTCACATCGGATCGAATTAATTCAATCCGGTCTGTAACACGTTTCCCCACTCAGAATAATCACGGAATAAATCCCTTAGATTTCTTAATGATAGATGAGCACACGGTTATCTCTGCTCCTAGGAGCGAAAAGGCGTATCGCACTTGGACCATGACGCCATACACCGCAGCGACCCAGGGGAAAATAGGGGCGGGTTAACATCCGGCTTCCTTTAGCTCTTATATAGTAGTACCCCCTCTTCATCACTAGAGCAACATCACGCCAACAACGCAATTATCCAGTGCACTGTGTCGTGCAGCGGAGTTCCGACCTCCGGAAGTGGAATCACATGAACCGTGCACTACTTGCACACACCCCACAACCATTCAGACCATTTTCCAAATGCAGGAGAATACAGCCAGATTGTGATTCAGTTCTGCACTAGCCGCGGTTCTGTGAACGCACACAATTTCGAGTGACCATCGCAGGTTAGATTTGAAACTGATTGTTTCCCGAAGATGCTGAAGATCGAGTGGCGTCCCATACGGGCAATGGATTGTAGCGCCATGAATTCCACGAAGTGTTGCCACATAGCAGTTGTTGCTTACTTGATATTATTGTACAGTACTTGAATAAAATATGTAGATGCTTGAAAAGTGATTCGCAAGGGAAATTGAAATTGTGTTGCTGTGTGAAATAAAACTGGGTTAAACAGCTAATACAATTATTATTCATATTCTGAGTTGATGAAAGCAATGATGCTCTCAAGTACTGTAAACTCTCATTATATGGCACTACTGAAGTATTTTAATAATTTTATAAGTTCACCTGGATGCTTCTTCAGTTCTTTTAGTGAAAAATAAGTTGATCAAATTCTTATTTTTCACTAAATAGATGGAAGAAAAATATAGTTGAAGATTTTGACTCGAAATCCATAAAATTTGGTCAATATACTGTATCAATTATTGTACTTAAATCCTATAGTCTGACACTGCTTCCCATACAAAGAACATTTTGTAACAATAAAGGTCGAAAAACAGGAGACATTTTGCTGTGATGGATTTTTATGTTTCTCAGACGAAAATTCATTTTTCGTTTTAAAATTGATGCTTTTGAATGGGGAAAAAAAGTTTTGATTTGAAAATCAAGGGAATCTCAATTTAAGAAATTTTTCGTTGGGATTGTGATATATGCTCTCACTTGGTCCCTGAAGTTTCCTAAGCATAGATTTCATCTACATTTGATTCCCCCAAGCCAATAATAAGGACGACATGATTTAAATCGTTGCGTATTTATTATGATCAAAAATGTCAGGATGATGGCCGTGCTGTGTGTGTTGTTTGATGCAGCACGGGGCAAATTGTGCTCGTGAATGGAGCAGTGAAGCGATATTTCTTTAAATTCAGCGGTAAATACCGTACAGGGGCGTACGACATATGGACGTTCCCGGCAACAATCGCCCGGTATGGTGGCACGCATCCGGGGACCCTTCACTGCAGTATGCGTCATACGAATCCAACGGGACTCAAACGGATGACGCGGATGCCGTTGAAGTGGTCCCAGTCACAGTGTTGCCGGCGTGTCAGTACATGCCGTCACCGCCTACACCGTTCAGGTCGTCTCCATCAAGAGTCACGTCTCCAGCGGCTGTGTCTGCTGATGAGGAGGCTGATGTGTCTACTGATAACAATAATAAAGGGAGGAAGAAACGAGAAGAAAAGCTTTTGAGGGCAGTGGGAAGAACTGTTGCTGGCACTGGACTTGCCTTGATCATAGCTGGAATGGTTAATGCTGCACTGGGGATTTATGGTTACACCATTCCTGTGAGTACTGATGTAGCAGCACTTGTTTGGTGTTCAGCAGGATAAAATACTATCATATTTGTGGCATCAGCAGGCATTCATGGAGTTCCTTATTGATAGAATGGTGTTATTGTTGTCCCCAAAGCAGTAGCAATAAAAATAAGGTCATTTGTGTGGTGTATATATACTGTACAATGTCCTCAACATAAAACAAAAAGGGAAGTTTCAAAGCAGGTGACAAAATAAATTTATCCATATTAGTGAATCAAAAACTGTAATTGATGCAGTATGTGTTCCTCAAACTGAAAATTTGTTGCGTTCTTTTCTCCAATCACTCCATGTATTCAAATTTTTTTGCAACTGACACATTGAGTGATATTAATTCAACATCTCATTTATCCATAGGGAAGTGGAAAGTATTATCTGGGCTTTGGATTACTCTCAGGAGCCACAACATGCATTGCTGGTTGTGCAGGATTGAGAGCAGGACAGAAATTTGGGGACAAACACTTTGTCAGAGGTACTGCACTTATATTTTATTCAAATCACATAATACACAATGGAGTGGCCAATAATTTTGTTTTTGAAACTGCATTATTTAATGGTCAGTATTAAGAAGCAGCAGACATCTGAATTTTCACCATTAAATGGCTTTGCTGAGTTTTTAACCATTCATCAGTTTCACATGCTTCTTGTTTCATCTTGAACACATTTTTATTGGTTTGTTTGAATATGATTTGTAATGCAATCTGCCTGATATGGACAGTTTTTTTCTTGGATGAAGTCCTGAGGAGTTTGGTTTTGTTTTTCTTTCAGGTTATATCCTTCTGGTGGGCTTCAGCATGATGACCACACTGGCTATGCTGACACTGAGCTACTTGGCACTTGTCAGACATCCTGGTTACACTGTGGATGCCTTAGCAGGATCTGTTTCCTGTCTTGGGGTCCTCACTGCTGTCATTGACACCCTTGCACTGGCCCTGTGCTGTTGCTACTGCCCACCATCATCAAGCACTTCCAATATCAGATCAGCCTCCTCTTCATCCAAAAGAGTGTTCAAGGATCATTTCTGCTGGCTTCCAATAGCAAAGCAGAGGCTTGCCAACAGTATTTCTGCAGTTGCTGTTAAAATTGACAATGTCACATCAACTCTACCATCCTTCCCCAGGTCATGATGTGTATATATAGAGTCACCCATAGTTCTTCAATCTGTGGTCTGTGAACAAATGTTGATTTTCAACTCTATTTGACACATTCCTGAATGTATAAGTTAATTTAGGAACAGCTATGATATTTGATACTTCAGATGATATATTATCATCAGTCTGATGATTTCTTTTAAACCTCTATAACTCCTGATAGTACATCAGTACTGTACTAAGATTTTTATTTTCTGCATATTCAATTTGGAATCTTAAAGGCGTTGATGATTGGAGGGAATGAAAACAGTCTGAGTGCAATATGCAGTACTGGTTACAGTGTAATAATCTCAATTGTTGTAAAATACAACATTTCAGAGCATTTAGACTATCACATGTGCTTAGATGATATATGCTCTTGAGTATTTGTCAAAATGGCTGCTGAATAATGTCATAGGTGACACTTTGTTGATAGCCTTTAAATAAAATAAATTTTAAATTCATGTTGAATTTATTTTTAATAAAATCTCTGATTATCTAAGCAAACACATACATCAATAAACTGGCTGAAGCAATATTAAAAGAGTATTGTATTTATTTTGCGTTTATCTGGGCATAAACTGGCCTCAAAATATTTCTTCAAGAGGTTCACATAAGCCAACAATTGTAAAAACTGAAGAACTGTGGTATAATAACTCTTGGGCATATTGAAGAACATGAAGCATGCATGCTGAACTGTGGTCTGTTGTCAATCTTGCTGTGTGTGATAATTACCTGACACAATATATCAAAAGATTTACATACCTTGTTTTTTCCAGAATTCGCTTTCCAGAAATGCAATTCCATCTTCTTTCAGTGTGTGAAATTACTGCAAAAAAAAAAAACGCGAAAAAAGGATCATCATTATTTTCTACAACATCACCATTTCACCAAAGTCACCAATTTGTCAAAATGGCTGCTGAATAATGTCATAGGTGACACTTTGTTGATAGCCTTTAAATAAAATAAATTTTAAATTCATGTTGAATTTATTTTTAATAAAATCTCTGATTATCTAAGCAAACACATCCAGCAATAAACTTGCTGAAACAATAATAAAAGAGTATTGTATTTATTTTGTGTTTATCTGATGGGCATAAACTGGCCTCAAAATATTTCTTCAAGAGGTTCACATAAGCCAACAATTGTAAAAACTGAAGAACTGTGGTATAATAACTCTTGGGCATATTGAAGAACATGAAGCATGCATGCTAAACTGTGGTCTGTTGTCAATCTTGCTGTGTGTGATAATTACCTGACACAAAATATCAAAAGATTTACATACCTTGCAAAAAGGTCTTAAGCGAAAGGTCTTTACGTTAAGGTAGAAGAAAGTCACACACTTTAATGACGTTTTTTTTACGCTTTTTTCCTAGTAGTAATAAAAGATGTTGTAGTGGTAAAGTGGTTTCAGTGGAAAATCAAGTCATATGAATAGAATTTTTTTTCATAATCTGGCTTTATTTCATTTTAAACTCGAGTTTCTGTCGCATAAATAAAACTTCTCCAGGAATTCAACGTCCACAGAGGAGGCAAACAAATTGTGTGTTCCCAACTTCCACAGGAATTTTTCAAAATACACATAACTTTCTCAATCGCGTGTCTCGCATTTTGGCAGTGTCACTTGATTCACCTTGAACAGTTTCAAGACACATACATGTCATACAAAGGTTTTTTTTTCTGTTTAATCAAAATAAAAGGGTCAACAATCTCAAGGCGCGTCATTTACATGTACAATCACAACAAAAATAACTTCCCCCTTTCCTTTTCTACAACATGGGGGACTGTCATTGGAGGCAAAAAGAATCGCATGCCCTCAAGAGGAAAAAGGTTCCAGAAATACAGTATATATATTCATGAGCTGCTCTGTGCGCTTTCCAAGCCACGCAGCGCGTTCACAACAACAGAGGTACAAAAAAGAGACACAATATTTATAGTTAATCAGAAAATCCTGCGCAAGTCAAATTCAATTCGAATCGAAATTCGCGCGTACTGAAGGCGCGGATGAAAGAAAACATAACAATCCTCCTGTTTATTTATTTATATATACAGTACAGTATATTTTTTGTTGGAGCACAAATAAACAGAGAACCCTCAGCATCCTCATATTTTTTCCAGCAAGCTCACAGTTCGTCTGCCCTCTCATCAGCATCATCCTCACACCCGGATCACGCAGCACTGTACTGTTATAATGTAATGTCGTTGGATGGCCCAAGAGTGAGGGGAAAGGAACTAGCTGTAGAAGGGGCGTATCAAGACACACATCCAGCGGTACCCATAACGGCCGACACAGTACCGCGGCGGGGAGCTCATGTACAGGGGCACGACCTTCAGGTGCAGCATCATTTACGGTCAGACCGAGAAGACGACGGCTTCACCATGTCATCGTCGGTTTTGTAGTGGGGAAATAATAAAGAAGAATGAAAATCCGAAGGTCAGTCACACAAAATGGAAACAAAGAATGACGTGCATCACTATATACGTGCAAGTAAGAAACGATTGAATCAGTTTTAAACGAAGCGAACAAAAAATAACCCCGTACATATACACAGTTGAACCTCGCGAACGTCCCTAATAAGTCTAATACCTCCCGAAGTCGAATTTTTTTCAAGTCCCTGTCTGGATTCCCATAGAAACAATGTATTGAAAACCGCCGTAACTCGAAGTATTTTTCTCTCAAACCTCTGTAAGTCGAATTTTCTGAGGCCTTTTGGTTATTATTTCCTTGAAATATGAAAGAGAAAATCAACAAAACAAATTATTTTATGCATTTTAAAATAAAGTGAAGGACTAATTGAACAAATGAACCCCTGCCTACAAGTTTAGGCCCAGGATTTCCTCATCTACAATTTCCCATTTTCCTTGCAGCAAAAATATTTGTTTCCTTTACTCAAAACCTCAAAAAAATCAGAGCCTCCCTAATTTCTGGTCCCTAGAAATTCGACGTAGGGAGGTTCAACTGTACTTTTCAACGAAAAATACAGGATCAATCCACAAGAAAACATATTGCATTCTCAATCATTTCACAGCTTTTTGCTGAAAATTGTTCAAGGGAGTTTAAAATAATTTTTTTAGTTCTGTGTGTAGGTCGCCATGGGTATTGCCGGCTGTGTCATGGCGCCGCCCCTCGAGTACATGTCCCCGTGCTGGAAGTCCACGTCGTAGTAAATGCCAGTCTGGCTCTTCTGCTGCCGAAGTGGTCGTTGTCGTTTTTGTAGTGGGGAAATGATAGAGAAGAATGAAAATACGAAGGTCAGTCACACAAAACGGAAACGCAGAATGACGTGCATCACTATATATACGTGCAAGTAAGAAACGATTGAATCAGTTTTAAACGAAGCGAACAAAAAATAACCCCGTACATATATACAGTTGAACCTCGCGAACGTCCCTAATAAGTCTAATACCTCCCTAAGTCGAATTTTTTTCAAGTCCCTGTCTGGATTCCCATAGAAACAATGTATTGAAAACCTCCGTAACTCGAAGTATTTTTCTCTTAAACCTCTGTAAGTCGAATTTTCTGAGGCCTTTGGTTATTATAGTTCCTTGAAATATATGAATGAAAAAATCAACAAAACAAATTATTTTATGCATTTCAAAATAAAGTGAAGGACTAAATGAACAAATGAACCCCTACCCAGGATTTCCTTATCTACAATATTTCCCATTTTCCTTGCAGCAAAAATATTTGTTTCCTTTACTCAAAACCTCAAAAAAATCAGAGCCTCCCTAATTTCTGGTCCCTAGAAATTCGACTATCCCTCCAAGTTGACATGAAAAGTTGCTTTTTATGTCCTAGTTAGGTGTTCTTTTGTATAACGTAAGAGTTAGTAAAGTGTCGAAAAACGACTTTTAACAAGTTCCCTCAAATTTTATTAAAAAAATTTATTGTGCATAGAATATTATATTTCTTGCGTACCGCCGTATATATACCTGCATGGTGATTTTTAAATTTTCTGAAGATAGGTCTTCTTGTTATATATAGAAAAATTTTCATTAAACGTAACTCAAAATAATACTGTACTTCGTAACGAAAAAATCACAGGATCAACACACCTCCCAAAGAAAAAATCGCCTTCTCACTTATATCACTATGCTTGCTTAAAATTCTGCTTAAAATTCTCATGGGAGTTTCAAAACTTAAATTTTTTAACATGTAGAATATAATATGTTTCTTGTACCAGCTTGATGGTGGTTTTTAAAAATTTTCAAGTTTAGTTTTCTTCAAAGAAATATAGAAAATATTTTCATCAATTGAGCGGAGTTCTTTTTAAAATTAAAATAAAAATTAATGAGAAAATGTCATAAAATATTTTGCTATTTTTCTACACTGGAGGTTTATATACAGCGTATATTGTACTTGAAAAGGGCTTCAGAGAAGAAATCAAAATTTCACGTCGGGAAGTTTGAGTTTGAGAAGTCATTTACCTGCATATTCACAGCATGTTTAATAACAAATGTTTTGGCATTTTTTATAATTTCACACAATAAGTTATTATTCGGTCATAATCTATTGATAGTTATAATTATTCTGCGCTGTATATGCGCGTCGATATTACAATCGAATAATTTTCGATAAATAGATAATTTTCCATTGAAAGAGTTTCGACTTATGTGGCGACATCTACACTTTAAATACCACACATACGGTAAAATTTTAGTAGAAAAATATAAGATTTTTGAAGCTTTCAGCAGGCGCGTTGAAAAATTAAAAAAAGATATGCTCAAGAAAGAAATAAAACTAAATTAATGCAAATTTACCGTGGCGTAAGACGTCCTCGACTTGGGCCTCTTATTATGGCCATGGCCGCCGCCGCCACCACCACCACCACCGCCGCCGCCGCCCATGAGCCCCGCGTGGCCATAGCCGACCCGAGCTGTGAGCACGTCACTGTCGTCCAAGTCGTCTTCGCTGCTCTCGAACGACACCGGCGTGGCACGACTGAAGCCCAGGGCGTCCTTTTTCAGCGACAGGAATTTGGACGCCCCCTGATGCGGCTTATTATTGCTGATGGACGCCGCTTGCTGGTGGTACACCGCGTTTTGATGCCCGTGCATCGCCACGTTGGTGGACGCGTACAGGGACGTCGGGGTGTGGCTCCGCTTCGGCATCAACGGCTCAGGTTGCTGAAATAAATTTAAAATAAAATTAGTGAGAAAATACTGAGTTAGTGCCACAAAATGAGGCAGGACAAATGATGGCACTAAATCCGGGTTTGACTGCAACTAAACTGGGACAAACACCCTTTTTTCCCCCATCTCACTTTTATAGCACTTCAGTGATGTTCAGGGTTTTAAAAGGCTCAGTAGCAGGTATGAGGTGCCAAACACATTTTCTACAAATACTATTACAAGTACAATGAGACCCCAAGATGCGGACATAGTTGGTTCATCAAGAGTGTCCCTAAGTTGAGTCTTGTTTTCCCATAAACTTACATTAAATAATTTTTATGGAAGAAATATTCTTCAGAATTCACTGAAAAATTTTTTTGCCACTTGAATTTGAATTAGTGAATACATTTTCAACTCAATAAGAACATTTGGAGCAGGGAATAGTGTATCTCTGTACTGTACATTGAAATGTTGGCATCTAAAAAAAATAACATTCAAGTGAAAAAAGTGTAGGAGTTCTTCTATGCTGGAGGTAATTTTTTAAAATTAGCTGAATGGGTGGTAAATTGGTGAGAGAAATGACCAAGAACTTTTCTTACATCAATTTTAGGGTTGAAATATCTGTTTCTTGTAATTTGGCCTGAAATGTATTTGCAATTTTTTTCACAAAATGTCCCTATGTCGAGTCAGTGTCCTCATTTCAGGCCTTTTTTATGGATTTTTTCTGGGAAAATGAGTGTCCCTATGTCGAATTGTCTGCAGGTTGAGGTGTCCGCATGTGGGGGTCTTACTGTATTTAAAAGTCAGTTCGCAGCATCCATTTATAATCAGCAGTCATCATCATCAAAAAAAAAAACTCACAGCGTAGACATTCTGAGCCAGGCCAGGGATGAGTGCGTTGGTCGGGTCCGGGTGGTACCCAGGATGCAACCTGTCGGCATCCATGGGGTTCATTCTGTAAGGTGGTGGATGACCCCCTTTCCCAGTGGCACCAGGTCCGTGTCCCGAGACCCCGAGTCTTTGGCTGAGCACAGCCAGGCCTGACAATCCCGGATTCACGAATGTGAAGGTATGCGCATAATCTGACTTGGCCTGCTCACGTTTCCACTTGCGACTGATGAAGGAGTGTAAAAAAAACAATTGCATAAAAAATAAATTGAACAGGCATTCAATCGCAAAAAACATGAGGAGTAAATCAAAAGCCAGCCTCTCCCATATGTGCGTCATTCGGAATTTCGAGGGTTTTTTTGTGCGCATAATTTAACATATTTTAGAATTTTATTTAGAACAACCATTTTTCAAAAAAACATTAAATAGCCATGTTTATTATTTAAAAAAACATGTTTATGAAATTTCCAAAAATAAATCGCTTTAGAATGCAGTAATTTGGAGAACATTATTTTCATTTGATCCGGAAAGTTTAAAAAATCACATCTCGAAATGAGTCCTTTAATCGATGAAATTTTTTTGAAGAAAATCAAAAACCAGTTCACTATGCTTAATTCGAGATTTTATCTGAATGAAAGTTTCTTTGAACTTTCAATCAGAGAAAAGATATTTTATTTAAAAAAAATTATACGTCAAGACTTATCATAATTTCTTGTCCTTTTGGAAAACAAAAATCGCAAAAAAATACTGTACTGTGATTTAATAAAAAAAAAAAACTGGGAGAAAATCGAAAGCCAGGCCCTCACGCGAAATTCAGAACTTTACTTTATTATTTTTTTTGTCATCACTGAAACTTTCTTCGAAGCTTATCAACAGAGCAACTCTTTCCCATTGAAATCATATAACTATGTTCATTATCAGAAAAGAGAACGTTTTATCTTTACCAAAATCAATAAATTTGATGTACTTCGATAAACATTAATTTTTCTTGAGGAAGTAAAATCGTTTCACTGGTCTAGACTCCAGAGGGACCCGTTTTTATCATTACTGTACTGTACTGTACATTTACTGCATATTCAATTTTGTCTCACTTCAAAATTAAATATAAAATTAAAAATTGAGGCAATGATTTAAATACTTTTGCGACAAAGCTAAAAATAAATCATAGTAATTGATCGGATCATATTTTAAAACAAAGTAAACATATCCTGACGGTATTGAAATAACAGATACAAGCAAATTATTGTTCCAGTTAGTATTAAAATGCCTTTTAAATCGAAAAAAAAAATCCCTCGCATACGAGTATCTACACAGATTTTTTTCAGTTCACGTGGAAAGAAAACGAAACTTGAAATAAAATAGGTTCAAGAAAAATTTGAACGGGGATGCAATAGGCCAAAACCATTGAACGCGATAATGAAGTTTAAAATTTTTTTTTACGCAATCAAAAAGAAAAAAGACAAGAGAGAAATACATAAATTTCCTTCACGTGAATACAGTATTTTCCTTCTTATGAATTTAGATTTTAAAACCCAAAGTTTCAATCGTCGGAAAAAAAGCCATACGTGTTTCAGCTGCTCCATTTAATATTTCCAAATGATTATTATTTTTTTCATTATTCCTTTCGAGCCATCTTGACGCAACCGATCTTCCATTAAAAAATTTTCCCTTTTGAGAACTAAATGAGAGAGAGAGAGATGACTTTCTTCTTGTTTCTCTCTGGATCTTCTTGCGGTTTTACCTCCACAAGCAGAGGAACACCAAAGTGAGAACAATGATGATGACAGCTGCCACCGAAGCTCCAACTGCTACCCCAACCACTTCTCCATCCATCTCGCACCTTTCTCCGAAGTAGCTCCCGCGACATCTGTTGACACACAAATCGTTTTTCAAAAATATCCCCGACATTTCGCTGGATATACCAACAACTATATAAGCAGCGATTTTTCATTGCAGGGAGAATTTCTTCTAGTTTATTTTTTTTGTGGGTCGGAGTATAAAAATTATTTAACGAATCCAACTAAACATGAGTTATTAAAATGCTAATTAAATCTGTTGGCTTTGATATATTTTTTAAAATATTTCCTACACTTACAGTAATAATATCTGTTGACGCACAAATGTTTTTGGAAAATATTCCCGACATTTCGCTGGATATACCAACAACTATACAGCGATTTTTCATTGCAGGGAGAATTTCTTCTATTTTTTTTTTGTGGGTCGGAGTATAGAAGTTATTTAACGAATCCAACCATGTGAGCGAATAAAATGCTACTGACATCTGTTGGCTTTGATATTTTTAAAAATATTCCCTACACTGACAGTAATAATATATGTTGACACACAAGTCTTTTTTCAAAAATAGTCCCGACATTTCGCTGGATAAACCAACAACTACAGTATACAGCGATTTTTCAGGGTAAGGGGAATTTCTTAATTTTTTTTTCGGGCTCGGAATATAAAAATTGTTTAACGAATCTAACTAAATGAGCGATTCAAATGTTGATGAAATCTGTTGGCTTTAATATATTTTTTTTAATATTCCCTACACTTACAGTAATAATATCTGTTGACACACAAATCGTTTTTCAAAAATATTTCCGACATTTCGCTGGATAAACCAACAACTATAAGCAGCGATTTTTCAGGGCAAGGAGAATTTCTTAATTATTTTTTGGGTTCGGAATAAAAAAATTATTCAACGAATCTAATCAAGAGCGATTAAAATGCTAATGAACGCTGTGATTGGTTTTAATGGCCTCTTTTAAATATTCCCCACACTTCCAATAATAATATATGTTGAAACACAAATCGTATTTTTTGGAAAATATCCCAGAAATTTCACTGGATAAACCAGCAAATATACAAAAAAAAATGAGATCACGTTCATGCTATAAAATTAAAAAAATCCTTCTTTCAATCTCTAAAACATAATTTATTCCTTATGCACCTAAATGTACAACACACGGTATTTAAAAAATGAAGTTACGGACTCTCATGAAGATACAATCCTTCGAGTCATACTTATTTGAGTGGGACATTTATTTTAAATGCAAATCTTTTTCTTTTTTTTGTTTTTGTTTTGGATCAACTCACTGGCAAACTTGTGCGCCATTCTTGACCACACAGTCGCCCCTGTTGTTGCAGAAAGCTGGGGAACACGTTTGGCATTTGCGACCAGCCCTGGCCTTGTTTGAGGGGTCTTTGTCAACGTAACCCGGCTTGCATTTGCAGGAAAATGCCCCGAAGGTGTTTTCGCATTCCGCGTGTTCATCGCAGTCGTTGGTTTTCGGGTCCAGGCATTCGTTGAAATCTTGCGGGCAAAAAATAAAAAATAAATGAAATGAAAATTTGAACAAGATGATACACGCAACAGCAAGACATATTAGAAAATTTTAATTTTTCCTTTATTATTAAGAGGTCTTCGGACAACGAAAGACGCACAACGCAACTTTTTTTTTATTTATCGGCAAGAAAATTTGACTGACGAAATCAATTTCGTTTAAAAAAAAAAACGAAATTCGCTGGACGAAAAAGGGTACAAATTTCATCAAGATCTGAGTTGAAATAATTTTCAACTCAGATCTCGATTGTTTAACTCAGCAAAATTTTTCTTACTTTAAAATTGTTTATATCTCAACGCTGATTTTTTTTCCTTTTATATTCGATAGCAATTTAAAATTTCAAAAACTTCCCTCAATAAACGTCAATTAAGAAGGATTTTTTTTAAACTAAAAATTCATATTCCATTAAGTAATTTGAAGATGTTACGCCGCAACGTTGTTTTTTTTCTTTCTATATTACAGTGAGACCCCCACATGCGGACACCCCAACCTGCGGACAATTCGACATAGGGACACTTATTTTCCCTGAAAAAAAATTAATGAAAAAGGCCCGACATGAGGACACTGACTCAACTTAGGGACATTTTGTGATAAAATTGCAAATACATTTGAGGCTAAATTACAAGAAACAGATATTTACAACCCTAAAATTGATGTAAGAAAAGTTCTTGGGCATTTCTTTCACCAATTTTCCATCCATTTAGCTAATTTTAAAAAATTACCTCCAGCATAGAAGGACTCCTACACTTTTTTTTCACTTGAATGTTATTTTTGTAAATGCCAACATTTCAATGTACAGTACAGAGATGCACAATTCAATTCTACAAATTTTCTTATTGAGTTGAAAATGTATTCATTAATTCATATTCAAGTGGCAAATAATTTTTTTCAGGGAATTCTGAAAAATATTTCTTCCATAAAACACCGATTAAAAATTATAGAATGTAAGGCTATGGGGAAACAAGACTCAACGTAGGGAAAATTCGACTTAGGGACACTCTTGATGCACACATTATGTCCGCATCTCGGGGTTTCACTTGTACATAAATCCTTTATACTTTTAATAATTTAAAGATTTAAAAAAATGAAAGATTTCGAATGATTTCTCCGCACCACCCAGTTGAGGGATGGCGTTCAAGAAGCCGTCGACTGCCAACACGGAGTCGCCCAGCTTGTTGCTCTCGTTGCCAGTCGTCGTTGTTGTCGATGACGACGACGATGACGACGACGACGACGATGCGGGAGTGGACTGGCGGATGGCCGCCGTGATGTGCTTCCTCAGCTCGTGGCGGATCTTGGTGGTGGTCGTCATGGGATTGGACTCCAAACGCACCGTGGCGTTCACTATGACGCGAGACCCCAGCGGATAAAAGTTGTTCACGTCCGTGCGCACGTAGAAGGCTCGGTAAGGCGTCCGACGCAACACGGATTCCAACTGAGGAAGAAGAAGACGAAGAAGAAAATAAATTAATAAATAAACAAAACGAATGAAAGATGGTGATTATGAATTTCATATACTGTACAGTCAAACCCCGTTAAGACGCCCCCCAATAAAGCGCCACCCTCGGCAACCCCAAAATTTGTAAATGAAAAATTTTTTTAAAGAAGTATTCGTGATGAAACAAAAGTGCAGTTTTCTGTTGTTTTTGTCTCCGTTACAACGCCAACATTGTTTTTAAATTGTAATTTCTGTCAAGAATCTTGCATTTGTAAAAATAAAAAAATAATAATGGTCTTTTTTTGTTGAAAATTTTGAACAATATATTGACCTAATGTTAAAGTTTGAAGAAATTGATGCAGCAAAATAAATTTTCTGGAAGAGTAATCCATGGATCACAGCAATACTCTTTGGAAAATTACTGACGTTTCCAGAAAACCTGTATCTCTATAACTTTTGGAGTAAAATCGAGTATTTTTGATCAAATGATTTAAAATGAAATATTTGATAAACCGCCAACCCCTTTAAACCGCCAAAATTGCTCTGGACAAATGCTGGCGTCTTATTGGGGTTTGACTGCTGTACGTACTCAAGTACCATGTGCCCTTGAGTAAGGCGTGGACAAGGGTTTTTCAGTTGGAAATTTTGCTAAAATCTTATCCCTCAGCAAGACGCGCACCTCAATTTTTAATGACTTTAAAACCACAAAATTTTGAATATAAAAATAAAACCAACTACGGTATACACAGTGAGTCCCCGCATAAGGAAAGACTCACATTACGAAATTATTTCGCAAATCGAAATTAGTTGACCCGAAAAATGCCCAACTTTTAAAAAGTTCTGAACGGAAACTTGAGAATTTTTTTTTTCTTTCAAAATGCAAGAAAAAAAGAGAAAATGAAACCATGGTTTTTACATCTCCTCTTCTTTACGATTTGAGCAATTCAGAAAGTCTTCTGCCTTTTTTTTGTAAAAATGTTATTATGTATTGATACTTTTTATTACCTGATCCCAAAAAATTACTGATGGAAAGTCTGGGCATTTTCATCATCGACATTTTCGATTTCAAATTGCTCAACATAAAAATCCTTCATGAAGATCCTGATTCTCGACTTTTAATGGCCTTTGTGTTCATGCTTCGATTCTTTTCTTTCTTTTTTTAATTACTGTACCAATATATGAGTGACTTTTAGCCGAAAATTTCGATGAAAAGAAAGGCGTCTGGAAATTTCATGAGCTTTCAAATTCCAATAACTTAAAATACGGAATTTTTTACTGCAGAACTTAACCGCGATGAAAAAATACCGTTAGGCAAAAATTAAAACGGGAATAAAACGGCCGGTTCGAAATGGCAAGTTATACTTCGCATTTCAAACAGACAATTTTCTTTAAATGGCCACCAGAAGGCGAAAAAGTAGGTCGATTGAAGAAAATATGCACATGAAATTTAGAGAAAAAAACTATATAATCAATAGTTTTTTTTTTGGTACCACGGGTCATTTTCACGAATACGGCTATTTATCACATTATTATTTTTTCAATTGATATGTATTCAGCCCGTAATATTGCAATTGCAACAAATCGAGTATGTGGCCATTGATTTTCCCCAGAAATTACCCAAGAAAAAAAAAGCGTAGAATATCATTTTTTTTTTGCTTTTGTCCGCTTTTCACGAGCCTATGATTTTTCAAGAATTTTTTTGTGCGCTCTTGTCAATTTCACCGAAATCGGCTAAGTTTGGCATAAGTCTTCTAGGGGCAGGAACCAACAAATCACAGCAAAAAATAATATTTGAAAAAAATGTAAATACCGCATGTTCCGATTCGTATTCCAGACGTTGGTATTCTTCAGAATCCGGGTCATTTAAAGCAAAATTCCAAGACAGCTTCCGGCTCTCCATCCGGTCCACTTTCAAGGAAATCAGCAAACTAGACACCGCTGTAAACGGAATAATTTTGCAAAAAAAAAAAGAAAAGAAAAAAGATTGAGGTTTGGGACATGAAATTCGTTGGGATTTTAAAATGTAAAAAAATAAAATAAATAAAAATCAGAGAAATTCGCGCGTGTGACTCACTTTTGCAGGGTTCCCTGTGCTTTTTCCTCGCATAACCCGGTCTGCAGTAGCAAGAAGACACGCCAAACACGGTTCTGCAAGACTCATTCTCTTCTGCTTTGCATGTACTGTCATCGCCGACTATGCAAGTATCAATCCTGAAGAAGAAGAAGAAAAAAAAACAAACAACGGAAGTTGAAATACATTCTACCCAGCGAATTGTCAAACCAATCACAGTGACAATTATTTTTTTTTTTCGTGGGTTTATCGCCGTGGCAATTTGTTTTCATTTTTTTTCGTGGTTTTTTTTGTTTTTTGCAAGTCGAGTCACGAATAATNGCCGTGGCAATTTGTTTTCATTTTTTTTCGTGGTTTTTTTTGTTTTTTGCAAGTCGAGTCACGAATAATCGTTGAATGTATCTTTCAGTCGAGTTATTACCGTATTTTCGATAATAATAAATTCCTACATTGAAGAGGGAAAATTTAAATTTTGTTTTTTTGGTTGGAAATTTTCCTCCGCACTTCCATCATTTTTTTGGGGTTGTCTATTTTATAAATAAGATGCAATAAAAATACTGTATGAGATTGACTTTCAAGGGATTTTAAATTAAAATTTTTAACCTTTCATACAGCTTTTCAAATAAGTATTTTGGTAATCGAAAACTTATAGGCGCACGTTTTATGCAGGGATAAAAAAAATTTTCTACATTTTTACCTAAAAACCTCAAGTGAGGGTCTAACTTGAGTAGATGAACTTGCGAGAGAAAAAAATGCCAGTCAGTATTCATCATAAAATTGTAGCGAATTTTACGTTTGTTTTTTACGAAGTTCGGATTTTTATCAAAAGAGATGAAAGTTGAATGAATTTTAAATCAGCCACAAATCACCGTTTAATTGATTCAATATTGTGACAGTAATAACGACCAAATTTCCGAAAATTTAGAATAATTCTGGAGCAGGGACTCAATTAAAATAAGGCAGTCTCTAAAAATAAAAACTCGAACAAGGGATAAAAAAAATCTAACACACAAAAAAAAAAAAACTGTAAAATTTCAGTCATCAGGGATTGGACTCCAAACGCACCGTGGCGTTCACTATGACGCGAGACCCCAGCGGATAAAAGTTGTTCACGTCCGTGCGCACGTAGAAGGCTCGGTAAGGCGTCCGACGCAACACGGATTCCAACTGAAGAAGAAAATTAATGAATAAATCATTAATTGAATAAATAAATAAATAAAACGAATGACGGACGGTGATCATGAATTTCAGACATATTGTACATTTGAGGTTTTGTCAACCCGTGGTCCGCGGACCGGCGCCTAATAAAAGTAAATTTTCCTGAAATTATTTGGCAGTTTTATCATGCAATGTCCTCATGTCGTCAGTGTCCATATGTTGGGCCCTTCTTGCGCCTTTTTTTTTAAATTGAAAAATAAATGTCCCCATGTTGAATTGTCCACATGTTGAGTGCACACATGTTGGGGTCTCACTGTATTTTAATCTTTCATTCTAGGAAACCTTACTGATTTTTTGAAGACATTCCACCAAAGCTGCTTTAATTGTTCTTAACTCAGTTTTCGCAACAACAAAAAGCGGACAATTTTCAAATACCTGCGATGAAGTCTTGAAAACAAAACTTTTTTGAGTCTGCAAACATTTTTTATGAAACTTTGCTAGTCCGCAAAAAAGTTCATTGAAATTTGTCAGTTCGCAGGACCAAAAAGGTTGGGTATAAAAATGATCTACAATACTACTGTAAAACAAATAATTTACGCAACTATTTTTAAAAAACCTTCAGAGCAAAAAAAACTTGGTGCGAGTCAAAGTCGAGTACAAATTATCAAGTGACATTTTGATTTTTGGTTGGAAATTTTCCTCCGCACACGAAACATTTTTTCGGGGTTCTCTATTTCATTGGACAATACAATAAAAAATGAAATTGACTTTCAAATGATTTTAAATTGAGATTTTTACCCTATTATACAGCTTTTCAAATAGGAATTTTGGCAATCGAAAACTTATATAGGTGCACGTTTTATGCAGGGGGATAAACATTTTTTCCAAATTTTTACCTAAATTTCTGCAGTGCGGGTTTAACTTGAGTAAAATACGGTATACGTACAGTAAGTCCCCGCATAAGGAAAGACTCACATTACGAAATTATTTCCCAAATCGAAATTAGTTGGCCCGAAAAATGCCCAAATTTTAAAAAGTTTTGAACTGAAACTTGAGAATTTTTTTCTTTCAAAATGCAAGAAAAAAAGAGAAAATGAAACCAAGGTTTTACATCTCCTTGTCTTTACAATTTGAGCAATTCAGAAAGTCTTCTGCCTTTTTTTTTGGTAAAAATTTTATTATGCATTGATACTTTTTATTACCTGATCCCAAAAAATTACTGATGGAAAGTCTGGGCATTTTCATCATCGTCATTTTCGATTTCGAATTGCTCAACATAAAAATCCAACATGAAGATCCTGATTCTCGACTTTTAATGGCCTTTGTGTTCATGCTTCGATTATTATTTTTTTATTACTGCACCAATATATTAGTGACTTTTAGCCGAAAATTTCGATGAAAAGAAAGGGGTCTGGAAATTTCATGAGCTTTCAAATTCCAATAACTTAAAATACGGAATTTTACTGCAGAACTTGAACGTGATGAAAAAAGACCGTTAGGCAAAAATTATTACGACAACGGGAATAAAACGGCCGGTTCGAAATGGCAAGTTATACTTCGCATTTCAAACAGACAATTTTCTTTAAATGGCCACCAGAAGGCGAAAAAGTAGGTCGATTGAAGAAAATATTCACATCAAATTTAGAAAAATATATATTTATAATAATATTTTTTTTTGTTACCACGGGCCATTTTCACGAATAAGGCTATTTATCACATTAACATTTTTTCAATTGATATGTATTCAGCCGGTAATATTGCAATTGCAACAAATCGAGTATGTGGCCATTGATTTTCCCCAGAAATTACCCAAGAAAAAAAAAGCGTAGAATATAATTTTTTTTTTTGCTTTTGTCCGCTTTTCACGAGCCTATGATTTTTCAAGAATTTTTTTGTGCGTTCTTGTCAATTTCACCGAAATAGCCTAAGTTTGGCATAAGTCTTCTAGGTGCAGGAAAAAAACAAATCTCAGCAAAAAATATAAATAAATATTTGAAAAAAATACATTTATGGCGTACAAGGCTAAGCATAAGGTCTGCAACCATAAGAAGTCTTAGGCCCAGTAAATTTCGTTTTAAGGTTCTGTCGAAGGCCGAGAGGTAGGCCAGGTGAAAGTTCCTTTAGTCGTTTCTAGACACCGCTGTAAACGGAATAATTTTGCAAAAAAAAAAGAAAAGAAAAAAGATTGAGGTTTGGGACATGAAATTCGTTGGGATTTTAAAATGTAAAAAAATAAAAATAATAAAAATCAGAGAAATTCGCGTGTGTGACTCACTTTTGCAGGGTTCCCTGTGCTTTTTCCTCGCATAACCCGGTCTGCAGTAGCAAGAAGACACGCCAAACACGGTTCGGCAAGACTCATTCTCTTCTGCTTTGCATGTACTGTCATCGCCGACTATGCAAGTATCAATCCTGAAGAAGAAGAAAAATAAAAATAAAACACCGGAAGTTGAAATACATTCTACCTAGCGAATTTTCAAACCAATCACCGTGGTTTTTTTTCATTTTTGTTTTTAAGTCAAGTCACGAATAATCGTTGAATCAATCTTTCAGTCGAGTAATGACCGTATTTTCCATAATAATACATTCCTACATTGAAGAGGGAAAAGTGAATATTTTTTTATTTATTTTTTGGTTGGAAATTTTCCTCCGCACTTTCATCATTTTTTCGGGGTTCTCTATTTTATTAATACAAAACAATAAAAATATGAGATTGAATTTCAAGTTATTTTAAATTAAGATTTTTACCTTACTATGCAGCTTTTCAAATAAGTATTTTGGTAATCGAAAACTTATATGTGCACGTTCTATGCAGGGATAACAATTCTTTTCTAAATTTTTACCTAAAAACCTCAAGTGTGGGTCTAACTTGAGTAGATGAACTTGCGAGAGAAAAAATGCCAGTCAGTATTCATCATAAAATTGTAGCGAATTTTACGTTTGTGTTTTACGAAGTTCGGATTCTTATCAAAAGAGCTGAAAGTTGAATAAATTTTAAATCAGCCACAAATCACCGTTTCATTGATTCAATATTGTGACAGTATTAACTACCAAATTTCCGAAAATTTAGAATAATTCTGGAGCAGGGACTCAATTAAAATAAGGCAGTCTCTAAAAATAAAAACTCGAACAAGGGATAAAAAAAATCTGACACACAAAAAAAACCTGTAAAATTTCAGTCATCCGTCATCAACTCATCGCACAAACTTTGAATCATTGATGAAAACCAAAATTATCTTATAAAGGTTGACAGAAACATCAATTGTATCTTTTTTTTAAAACAGAAATACGACACGAGAAAATACACTCAACCTTCCAACAATAACTTTTCAGTCATTGAATTCCCATTTGCCTCAAGAAGGTCAACAAGAATGTCAAAAGGATTTCATTAACCGCAAAAAATTAAAATAAAATGAATCGTTCAATTGAGCTACGACTTCTCGATTATTCAAATTCTCTATATACGAAAGCGAAAGAAAATTCTCAATCTGACAAAAAAAGGAATCAATGAACTGATCGTAGAAAAAAAAACACAATCCATGAACGGACAGAAGAAAAATTAATCAACAGATTCACCTAAACATTGCCATTGAAAACGTCGATGAATCTTCATGAAGAGCTTTGAATAAAACTTGAAACTTTGTCGTTCAATCGAGTCACTTCATTAGAAAAATTCCGAAGGGGAAAAAATGCGGTAGAAAAAATGCGACCCAAACTTCCCAAGAATTTTCAGTCATCTCTTCTCATCCTGGTTCTTATTATACCAGATTAATTTAAGAATTCAGCCATAAAATTTTAGCTACTCATCAAGAGCCACATGTAACGAATAATTTTATCCAACAATTCATTTAAAATAAGTCCTACGGTTCCTCATAATCAGCGCAGGATTAAATAGGTAAAGTTTTAAGCAATGGAAATACTGTACTATGTTATAAAAAATAGGATAAAATTTGAACTGTTTCATGTTCGAGGATAAAAAAAAAAAACATTCAATGCATCGGCTGATGAACTGGAGACTATAAAATATTTTTCAGATCCCAAAAAAAAATTTTGCTTGATCAAATAAGAAATTCTCACGGAAACCAAAAATATAATTCACAATTCATATCAAATCGACATTTTTGAAGTTAGGATAAAAATGCAAGCACAAAGATAATCATTGCTGATGGATTGAAGTGATTCATCCGATGATGATTATGATGAAGATGATTCCGTCAAATTATCCTGTGAAAAATATTTAACTAAAAAAAATTAAAAAATATTTTTAGCAAAAAAGTGTATTTTTAAAGCGTTCGCAGCTTAAGCAAAAATAGTGTCTAACTTTGTGAATCGAAGCCTTTTGCAACTTTTTTTTAGGTATGCAACTTTTTACGCGGGTTTATTTCTTCGAATTTATTCCTTAGAGGAAAAAACATCAGATACAAAATTTAGTTTTCTTTGGCAGTTAATTATTCCCTTTGCTTTTACAATAGACACCATTTTATGCCTCATCATGAGCTAGAAACTATTTTCGGAATCAATCGTTTCATCGAGTCATCACTGGTAAAAAAAAAATGCAAGATGTGAAACACTTTAAAAAAATCAAATCATACCCAGACTTTCCGCGGAATTTCAAGGCAACCACATAATTACGTCAAAGGGGAATTTTACGTGGAATTCATCTTCATCAAGTCGAGCTTAAGATTACTAGCGTCTTCAAACGTCGAAAAATCTTCTCCGCGGAAAGACAAAAAAAGGGGAGCTATACTTATATACGAGGGTTGGTTCAAAAGTTCTGTCAGTACCTTTCATATATTGTACACATTAAAAAGAGCTCTTCAGAGACACCCAAGAACAAAAGAGGGCACAATAAGATGGTGACCAGTTTAGCTAAAAACCCCAAAGGGATTTCTGGCCTTGACCCGAGTTGAGATCATGCTGTTATGTAAAAAATAAAAGATCCAATTTTCATTCAATCTTATATTTTGAAGACCATCTTGTTCCTAATCACAACAGAAAGGCACTGGAATAACAAAAACATTATTTGAAATAACCCATCATTAAGGGATGACCAGGAATGAATGGGGGCACAATAAGATTGTGGGAAGCTTAATTATAAACCCTGAAGGGACTTCTGGCCTTGTTCATTGTGTTTTCATTTTTCCTTTAGTTTCATATTTAACAAATCCACTTTTTGTTTTAATCTCATGCTGTGGAGACCTTTTTGTCCCTAACTAAAGCAGAAAGACCCCAGCATAATAACTTTTGAACTAACCCCTTTCCTGTGTGCAGAAGATGGTGGCCAGCTTGGTTTTAGATATCTTAGAGGGATTTCTGGCCTTTCCTTGATCTGAGATCATTGCTTATCATGCATTTTCTTCAGTTTCATCATAAAAAGATCCACTTCCTATTCAGTCTCATGTTGTGCATGGAGACACTTTTGTCCCCCAAGAGCAGCAGAAAAGGCCCTGACATGAAAACTTCAAATTTTTAACCAACCCCATGATCCCTGTTCCTATACAGTACAGTAACCATGATAAAGAGACACCCAGGAAAAAGAAAAGTGCAAGATGGTGGCCAGCTTAATTCGAATTCCTGAAGGAATTTCTGGCCTTGACATGTTGGGCTGATCATTGTGTTTTCATTCTTTTCATCAGCCTAATCTAAAGTTTTAAACTAATCCACTTTTTCTTGAATATTCTGCTATAGAAACCTTTTTTGTTGTCCTCAACAGCAGCAGAAAATACCCTGACACAACTACAACTACAACAACTTTTGAACTAACCCCATCATCCCTGTCCCAATAGCACAGTAATTATAAAGAGACGCCCAGGAACAAAGGAGTTACAGTATTATATAGATGGTGGCCAGCTTTATTCGAATTCCTGAAGGGATTTCTGGCCTTGCCCTGGACTAATCATTGTCTTCTCATTCTTTTGACTAGTTTAATCTATAATTTTAAACTAATTCATTTTTCCCTAAATATTATGTTGTGGAGACGTTTTTGTCCCCAATAGCAGCAAAAAATACCCTGACACAAATACAATTTTTCAACTAACCCCATCATCCCTGTCCCTATAGTTACTATAGGGACAGGGACTATAGTATAGTACATTACTGTACCCATTATAAAGAGACGCCCAGGAACAAATGAGTTACTAGATGGTGGCCAGCTTAATTCAAATTCCTGAAGGGGTTTCTGGCATTGCCATGAACTAATTATTGTTTTTTCGTTCTTTCAACTAAATTAGTTTAATCTATAGTTTTAAACTTATTCATTTTTTTCTTATAAATTTCATGTTGTAGAGATCTTTTTGTCCCCGACAGCAGCAGAAAATACCCTGACATAACAACAACAACTTTTGAACTAACCCCATCATCCCTGTCCCTATAGTACATTACTGTACCCATTATAAAGAGACGCCCAGGAACAAAGGAGTTACTAGATGGTGGCCAGCTTTATTCGAATTCCTGAAGGGGTTTCTGGACTTTCCCTGGACTGTGTTTTCATTTTTTTTAACTAAATTAGTTCAATCTATAGTTTTAACCTGATTCATTTTTTTCTTATAAATTTCATGTTGCAGAGATCTTTTTGTCCCCAACAGCAGCAGAAAACACCCTGACAGAACAACAACAANTTATAAATTGATTTTTTTTAATTTTTTATAAAAATCGTTTTTTCACATAAAAATTTCGCAAGCGTCGAATTCGTTTTTATCACAGATTGAAACACTTAGCTTCGGAAAACGTTGAAAAAAAATCCATCGCAACTTTTTACGCGGGTTTATTTCTTCGAATTTATTCCTTAGAGGAAAAAACATCAGATACAAAATTTAGTTTTCTTTGGCAGTTAATTATTCCCTTTGCTTTTACAACAGATACCATTTTATGCCTCATCATGAGCTAGAAACTATTTTCGGAATCAATCGTTTCAACGAGTCATCACTGGTAAAAAAAAAATGCAAGATATGAAACACTTTACAAAATCAAATCATACCCAGACTTTCCGCGGAATTTCAAGGCAACCACATAATTACGTCAAAGGGGAATTTGACGTGGAATTCATCTTCATCAAGTCGAGCTTAAGATTACTAGCGTCTTCAAACGTCGAAAAATCTTCTCCGCGGAAAGACAAAAAAAGGGAGCTACTTATGCGAGGGTTTTTTCAAAAGTTCTGTCAGTACCCTGCATATACTTTAAAAAGAGCTATTCAGAGACGCCCAAGAACAAAAGAGGGCACAATAAGATGGTGACCAGTTTAGCTAAAAATCCCAAAGGGATTTCTGGCCTTGACCTGAGCTGAGATCATGGTGCTTTCATGTAAAAAAAAAGAAAGAAAGATCTAATTGTGGTTCAATCTTATTTTGTGAAGACCATTTTGTCCCCAATCACAGCAGAAAGGCACTGGAATAACAAAAACATTATTTGAAATAACCCATCATTAAAGGAAGACCAGGAATGAAAGGGGGCACAATAAGGTGGTGGGAAGCTTAATTATAAACCCTAAAGGGACTTCTGGCCTTGTTCAGGGCTGATCATTGTGTTTTCATTTTTCCTTTAGTTTCATATTTAACAAATCCACTTTTTGTTTTAATCTCATGCTGTGGAGACCCTTTTTGTCCCTAACTATAGCAGAAAGACCCCAGCATAATAACTTTTGAACTAACCCCTTCCCTGTGTGCACAAGATGGTGGCCAGCTTGGTTTTAGATATCTTGAGGGATTTCTGGCCTTACCTTGATCTGAGATCATTGCTTATCATGCTTTTTCTTCAGTTTCATCATAAAAAGATCCACTTCTTATTCAGTTTAATTTTGTGGGGACATTTTGTTCCCTAACAGCAGCAGAAATCTCCCAGCATAATAACTTTGGAACTAACCCCTTCCTGTGTGCACAAGATGGTGGCCAGCTTGGTTTTAGATATCTTGGAGGGATTTCTGGCCTTGCCTTGATCTGAGATCATTGCTTATCATGCTTTTTCTTCAGTTTCATCATAAAAAGATCCACTTCCTATTCAGTCTCATGTTGTGCATGGAGACACTTTTGTCCCCCAAGAGCAGCAGAAAAGGCCCTGACATGAAAACTTCACATTTTAAACCAACCCCTTGATCCCTGTCCCTACAGTACAATAACCATGATGAAGAGGCACCCAGGAACAAGAAAGGTACAAGATGGTGGCCAGCTTAATTCGAAATCCTGAAGGGATTTCTGGCCTTGACCTGGGCTGATCATTGGGTTTTCATTCTTTTCATCAGCATAATCTAAAGTTTTAAACTTATCAACTTTTTCTTAAATATTCTGCTGTAGAAACCTTTTTTCCCCCCAACAGCAGCAGAAAATACCCTGACACAACTACAACTGCAACAACTTTTGAACTAACCCCATCATCCCTGTCCCAATAGCAATGTAATTATAAAGAGACGCCCAGAAACAAAGGAGTTACTATATAGATGGTGGCCAGCTTAATCCAAAATCCTGAAGGGGTTTCTGGCCTTGCCATGGACTAATCATTGTCTTCTCATTCTTTTGACTAGTTTAATCTATAATTTTAAACTAATTCATTTTTCCTTAAATATTATGTTGTGGAGACGTTTTTGTCCCCAATAGCAGCAAAAAATACCCTGACACAAATACAATTTTTCAACTAACCCCATCATCCCTGTCCCTATAGTACATTACTGTACCCATTATGAAGAGACGCCCAGGAACAAAGGAGTTACTAGATGGTGGCCAGCTTAATTCGAAATCCTGAAGGGGTTTCTGGCCTTGCCATGGACTAATTATTGTTTTTTCATTCTTTTAACTAAATTAGTTTAATCTATAGTCTAAACTTATTCATTTTTTTCTTATAAATTTCATTTTGTAGAGATCTTTTTGTCCCCGACAGCAGCAGAAAATACCCTGACATAACAACAACAACTTTTGAACGAACCCCATCATCCCTGTCCCTATAGTACATTACTGTACCCATTATAAAGAGACGCCCAGGAACAAAGGAGTTACTAGATGGTGGCCAGCTTTATTCGAATTCCTGAAGGGGTTTCTGGACTTTCCCTGGACTGTGTTTTCATTTTTTTTAACTAAATTAGTTCAATCTATAGTTTTAACCTGATTCATTTTTTTCTTATAAATTTCATGTTGTAGAGACCTTTTTGTCCCCAACAGCAGCAGAAAACACCCTGAGAGAACAACAACAACAACAACAACAACAACTTTTGAACTAACCCCATATCATCCCTGTCCCTATAGCACAGTACTTGTGCTCATTATAAAGAGACGCCCAGGAACGAAGGGGCCACAAGATGGTGGCCAGCCCCAGCATTCGAGAGCAGCATGTGGGGCATGAAGAGATGATGACAGGCCTGTTCTGGGGAGGGGAAGAAAAATAAGAAGAAGAAGAAAAAAGAAAAGAGAGCCGGTGATGGGGAGGTCAAGTGCCTTCTGATTAACTAGACCATGACTGGAAATCGCAGTCCACTCCAGTCTTCTCACGGATTCCCAGCCATCCCCGAACTTCTAATTACGCCCCAAAATCGCGGTCCATGGAATATATACCGTACTGTACTTGTTTATATGCCGCATACTGTACAGTATGCGGCATATAAACAAGTACAGTACGGTACAGCAGGGATGGATAGTGTACAGTGTACACTATCCATCCCTGCTGTCCAGCCATTCCGCATAGCAAATTTACAACCAGGATGAGGAAGAGAAGAAGAAGAGAGCAAAAATCGAGTTTTTAAAGCTGACCGCACATTAAATAAAAAAATGGCATCCTCCTGTGCGAGTGAAGAAAGAGAGAGAGAGAGAAAGATAGAGAGAGAGAGAGACAGACAGAAAGAGAGAGGGGGGACATGCAATTTATTTATCATTAACTAGCTGATTTTTCCCAGCCACACCTGGGCAATGGTTGGTAAAATAACTAAAATCCTAAAGCAAAAAAATACCCAACAAACTAATGTACCCTAACCTACACTAAAACATACAATATGTCCAGGGTCCTTGGACTCCTGGCAAAGAAACTGGTTTAGGTGAAAACAAGTAACACAGCAATCGGCCGTTTGCGGCCTGAGGTTGATCCTCAACTTTTGATGTATATTTTTCAAAGAATA